>JASVER010000027.1:10186588-10356280 GCA_030449065.1 Oceanodroma leucorhoa | reverse complement strand
GTGGCGCTTCGGGACATGGTTTAGTGGGCATGGTGGTGTTGGGTTGACGGTTGGACTTGATGATCTTAGAGGTCTTTTCCAACCTTAATGATTCTATTCTATTCTATTCAGATTCATAAAACATGTTTCCCAGCAACGTAAGAAAGGAACAAACTTGTTGCATTATAAAGATCCATGTAGGCTCAGTCTAGATATGCAGAATGCAAAGAATAACTTCCAACTAGAGCCAATGCCTTCTTAGTCTCAAAAAATAAGCTTTTTTTTCCCATAATACTTCCCAATTAAACTGCAGCACAGTGCTATATGATCTATATGAAGCAATTTCAGGATCTGAAAACACTAGTTATAATATTATAGACAAATAGCTAGAGAGGTCAAGGTACCCTCGTCTCTATACATAAGCAGAACTACCACGGTAACATTACAAAGCCTTCTGCGAAGAATGCTTTCTTCTAACTGCTTCACATTGTTCTGGAAGCTCTCGTACTGCTGCTTTTAGAGTATCTCAAAAAAGTGTCAAACTGAATCCAGTTAAGAACATATATAAATGCACTTCCTACAATACAGCATAAAGTCCCAAAATACATTAAAAATGCCATAACATACATTTATGAAGCCAGGCACAATCCAGTTCCTGGGATTCTTTTCCATCATTAAACAGCCTCTACAACACACTAGTGATAGGCTCATAGCCTACAGCACAGACTGACATCCTGTCATAATTTCATTCAAGCCTATGGAATAGGAGTATTTGCTTTCAGGAGACATAGTTGAAAGTTTTCCAGCAACATACAACAGTTGGAGGAAACAGAAAAAAAATAAAAAAAAAAATAAAAAGGTAGCTCCAAAGCATCTGTTAAGCATGATTCCTGTTTCCTTTATATCTCTGCTAACCTTAGAAGCAATTATCTTGAGGCCAAAAGCAGAAAATTCCTAGTGTTATCTCAGATCAGCAAGTTTTATAGGTTAATCATACAGTATCGAAAATTTGTTTTCCCTTGGTTTTTGGTTTGGGGTTTTTTTGTTGTTTTGGGGTGGGGTTTTTTGTGTTTTATTTTTTTTTTAATCTTCCACTTTTCAAGACAGTTATTCAGAAAAAAGAAAAGGAATTATAAAACCAGCTATACACAAACTCACGCTGTATTTTTTTCTTTACACAGTTTTAGTAATTTATTCTCCTGGGTATTGACTACACCAGAGTTTTACTAATCACAGCTGTCACCGACATAGCTGTCGGCAAATAAGTATAAGTGAAGGTGGTCCCATTTTGGAACGAGGATACATTTTGTTATCAATCCAAACAGCTTCTGTGCCTCACTAAGTAAGGAATTTCATCAGTCCACTTACAGAGGATAAAGGGCCAACAACAGCTGTAATTAAGGCAAATCCACAGTATCTAAATTTAGCTGAATGAGGACAGTCCCGATTTTCTCTCTTCCCATATGAAAATTTTACATCTTTAATGATATGTCATCACCCAATTTTTTTTACCATCTCCAGATATATTTTTTTTAAAAAATGGCCTATGCCGAATATAATATGCAAGTAAGAGCTCATCTCTATTAATACAAGCTTTTTGTACTCATATCCTATCCTTTATATAACACCCTTTTTCCTCTCTCATCTGCGGAGTTTTGAGCAGTAGTTTCAATCAAGCCCTTCAGGACCACATTCAAGTTTTACCTTGAAGCACAACATAAAAATCAACACCACAGATTTTTGCAGTATATTTTCCTGGCGTCTATCTTTCATCATAGCAACAGTGCAATGGAAACCAAATGCTGTACATGAAAATTCACACCAAAGTCATAAAAATAAATGCTCATCCTCACAAAAAGTTGTATTACGTTTTTGATGTAAAAAGAACACATTATGTGTATTGCTAGATACTGAATTAAAAACCAAGGCAAAAAGGAGAAGATTTCCAGCAAAGTTTGAGATGTCAGGCAAGTCGAAAAATATTCCCCATGAATCCTAACCACCTACTTCAATGCAGGAAAAAGACTGCTCAGGTAAAATGTTCTCCTCTATCCAAACACTCATGCTTTAGGAAAAAAAAATAAAATAAAAAAAAAAATCACAAACTCCTTAATAAATGTAGTTGCAATTTGTCTCCTAACCATTAACTAGCAAGATCATGAAGTTTGGATTAAGTACAGTMCAGTTCAGCCATGCACTCAAATAAAAGGCAAAAAAAACCCCAAAACACCACACCGCATAGTATGAGAGAAAGTCTATACTTTCAATCAGTAATTCCAAATAAATATTTCTCCTTCAAAGTTTATCCAAGATTATCAGAATTTTCATGCTTGACAAATGTGAGATTTTTCCCAGCAGCCATAAAAAGTTATATTAACAACAAAAGCAACAAGGAAGAAATTTACCATATCACAGCCACACAAAGCAGTGGCAGTGCCACCAAAGAATTTGACATAGATGTGAATACAGTTTCAAGCAACTCGCAAGTCAAGTTACAAGCATTAGAAGATCAAAGGTGAGTCTCCAAACTAGCAGTACACGATTCCATGAAATGTATGTATTTTCTCAGAATCTACTCTTTATAACAGGTTCACCTTAAGAACAAGTTACAAGACCCTTTCCATTTAAATACCTCATCAGTATCACAGCTGCTGTCAGAACGCCATAAAGGTTGAAATCCTTGATAGCTCTTGTCCTCTTCCCAGCACAACCTCTGTTCTTACTCACTGCTTCTTCTAAGCTCTTCACTAGCTATCTGCTACCAGGTAAACTCTGTATCAGTCTGGAAATTATATACTACTTCTCACATAACAATTCTCCTTGAAAGACAACTGGAGAGATTGATGAAATTTGTATACTTCTTTTTTTTCCCCACACACTAACACCCCTCCCTTCTCCCAGATTTGGAAGGCTCTTTGATTGCTTACATTTCCTTCGTTTTATTTGAATCTCATTTGATCAGCAGCTTGAGGAGAAAGGAGAATAGGCTTTCTCAATGCTCTGTTAGGGTTCTCTTTACTCTTGCCAATAAGGGGAGCTTTGCTATAGTCTGCCTGGTTTCTTTCTTTGCCCTAAAGAAAGAAAAGTTTAAGTTATGTTACCTTCATTCAAAAACCCTGTAACAGACTTCTCAGCATCTGTAAAGATAGTCTAATGAAACTGAGGAAGTATCAAACAAATTTTTAATGATAAATTTTAAAAATGACAAAGAACATTACAGGTAACATACCAACATACGATTTTTCATAGAATCATAGAATCATTAAGGTTGGAAAAGACCTCTAAGATCATCAAGTCCAACCGTCAACCCAGTACCCATGCCCACTAAACCATGTCCCGAAGCGCCACATCCACACGTTTTTTGAACGCCTCCAGGGATGGTGACTCCACCACTTCCCTGGGCAGCCTGTTCCAATGCCTGACTACCCTTTCAGTGAAAAAATTTTTCCTAATATCCAATCTAAACCTCCCCTGGCGCAACTTGAGGCCATTTCCTCTCGTCCTATCACTTGTTACTTGGGAGAAGAGACCAACACCCGCCTCTCTACARCCTCCTTTCAGGTAGTGGTAGAGAGCAATAAGGTCTCCCCTCAGCCTCCTCTTCTCCAGGCTAAACACCCCCCATTCCCTCAGCTGCTCCTCATAAGACCTGTTCTCCAGACCCTTCACCAGCCTCGTCACCCTTGTCTGGACACGCTCCAGCACCTCAATGTCCTTTTTGTAGTGAGGGGCCCAAAACTGAACACAGTATTCGAGGTGTGAATTTAAACCATTGTTTTCCTCTCCTCCACTGTTGTTCACAAAGGACTCTCAACAAAACAACATTATAGAAGGATGTGCACAAAGTAAAAATCACAGCTAATTCTTCCTGCCTTCACACACATACAAACTTCTTCACCCAGACACATTACGTGTCATCACAGACTCTACAAATCTTCAGAGCAGTGCCATTTTCTTGGTGACAGTCTGTTAAACTCTATTTGGAAACATCAGCCCAATTCTGGGAAAGTAACTAATTGTTCTGCACAGTGTTTCTTAAAAAAAACACCCTATGATAATACTCAAACAGATCATTAGAAGAAAGCAACCTGGTTTGGGGAAGCTTGTTTGATCCTGGAATTTTTACAGGCACAGAGAAAAAGGGGAAAAGAGTCTGAAAGCATAATTAATACAAATCTCCACCAATCTCTATCTATGTGCATTCCTAAATGTTGACAGTAAAGTTTAGATGCAACAAATGCTATAATAATGTCCAGGCCACCAGTACACTAAATCTGAAGTCCCCACAGTCTCTCTCATATTTACACTTCAAGGACAACATTTGGTGACCACGTTGCAGTAACCTCACCTGACCATTTACAATATATACAGTCAAACCACATTTTTGCAAGAATTTTAGTTTCTCAAATCTTGTCAATGAAGTTTGCATCCACCTACCACAGAGTCCAACAGTGCCAGTGAACTCTGACAAATCTGAGCAGCTATTCCGTAGTGCCAGAGCAGTGATGTTCCCAGATGACACTAAGCAGACCGGCACCCAGGGCCCACCTCGGCAGCGTGTTCCCAGCTGTCATCCTGCACAGAAAGCTGCGAAGACGGATCAGCCTCAGCAGTTACACAGAGGTGGTTATGGAAGCTCAGACAGTCACAAACTGCATACCTGCCACTAAATGTGCTGGGCTCTCATTCCCATTATCATGTCTAACATAAGTGACTTTGTAACATGAGACCAAGATAACATTTATCTAGTCAGGAGAAATACCACAAACTTCCACAGCTATAGATAAGTATTTTTTTGTGGCTTTCTGATTTTTTTGATCTTTGTCACGAGCTACAGTTCACCTTTGGTCCTCAGGAGGTGGAAAGGGAAGGCTACTGCTACTAACAAAGTAGCAGCCATGCTACTTTGGACCAGAATCATATTAAGTAACAGGCTAACGAGTGGTTACAGACTCTAGCAAAAGAAACACGCTGGCCAAGGAAAGCCCAATTTGGCTCATTCTAGAAACACAGTAGCTAGAAAAATAGCCCAGCACTGAGATTTATAGAAAACTACAGGAATAAACRCTTACTCATACGAAAAAGAGATCTGCAACTGTACAACACTTTCCCCACCAAAATAGTATATAAATTGCAAGTCAGCCCATAATTCTTACAGCTGTCATGAATGAAGTACGTACTAAACATTTATATAGTAACTCAGCAAGAAATTTAAGTTCTAAAGCTCTTTTAAGCTCCCATCCTGAGTTTAGACACCAATTACGATTGCCCTGGTCACTGTCTATTCATATTCTTAGCTATAAAACTCAATTTAGTGCAGGGAGTTTTGCACTTCCAGCCTCTCCTTTCACTCCCAACACACTAACCAACCCCTTCTGATTCACAGAGAATTCAGGCACCTCTAAGGTTTCATTCTTACTGAACAAGTACACTCCACAGCTAAACAGCAGCATTATGACAGTGCTATACCCTTAAAATTCTGGCATTAAAAAAACATCCAAAGACATGGGTAAGACATAGAAAGGATTGGGTTTTTAGCTCTTAAGATTAACATAAAAAGAGGAACATTTCCAGAACACCGTTCTTGAAAACAGTTCCTTATCTTGGATAACCAAAGTGAAAACTGACTCCAAAAAATTATTTTAATACATATGAAGTACAAATAGCTGTTTGTCAACTTTAATATACTAGATAATTCAGGGGATTTATTACAATGAATTTCAATGAGTTACAAGCAATAAAAAAGGTAATCAAAACTTTTACTTTCCAACACACGCAGTTACTGTTGCATGCTACAGCATGCAGAAATTACTTCTATTATCCTTTATATGTTAGGCAACAAAAAGTACCTTACCTTATTCTCCACTGTCTGAGCACAGAGGATTAAAAACAAAGTATTAGGCAGAAACTGCAAGTGTTTCATATCACGAAAAAACCAAACCACTCCATCAATAAACTTAATGGCTGTCCAGCATACCATGCACACACTAGGGACACTTAATGAAAACTTATCCACACCATTTTTTTTGTGAGCAGGCAGATCTCTGAATTGGAAACCTGAAGGCAGCCGTTCATTACCTCCTGCTCCAAAATGCAGATCTCAGCAACACAACACTGCAAGAGAAGCCACGATAGCTTGATTTTCCCTCCTAGTAATTCCCTCCTTGCCAATTACTGCACTGCAGTCTTTCTGAGGGCTATGCAAAATGCGAACAGGGGAGGACTGAAAGAGCCCAGGAAAGAAACACAGTTACAGAAAAGTCCATTCAACTCATCTCACGTCTTACTAGTTTCAGGCTGAAAGGAATAAACTGCAGAGTTTGGTGGGATCTCTTAGGATTCTCTGTGCTGTTCCTCCTCTCATGTTCCTGCCTTTCTTTTGCTTCATTTTTCATAGGATAATTTTGGGATTTTACTTTGTGGCAAAACTAGAGGGAATTGGGGAAAAAAAGATAAACAATTTCTAAAATTTTTAAGTTGTTTCTTATATTTAGTTACTTCATTGTTTATAAGTTATATTAAAACTACCTTTTATTCTCATAACCACTAATATTTTAAGGGGTTAAAAAAATAAAGAAAAAAAAAGTCTTTTAAGGTTCAGGGTGTTTTAGGATTTTCTGTGTTTTGGGGGGAGAAGGGGTGGTGCTGGTGGGTTTTTTGCTTTTGCTGCTTAAATCAGGGAGTTTAGTCAATTAACTATTTTAACACTTGGATGCTTTCCCTATACAATTAAAACTGCCATGATTATACAGCAGCGGCATTTGTGAGACAAATGCCCAGCAGGGGCATTTGTAATTATTTCCCAAGTGTTCCACAACAGCAGCTAAAGAATACATCCAAATACTAAGGAAGCTTTCACAGAAGGGTTGAGGCTGGAAGGGGCATCTGGGRATCATCTAATCCAAGCCCCATGCTCAAGGAGGGTCAGCTAGGGCCAGCTGCCCAGAACAGTCCCATCGGGTTTTGAGTATCTGCACAGAGTGTGACTCTACTACCACTCTGCGTGACCTGTTGCAGTGTGTTCTACCCCCACAGTCAAAAGTTTTTCTTGTGTTCAGATAGAATTTTATGGTTTTTTTTTTTTTTAATTTATGCCCATTGCCTCTTTGGACACTAGAAATCTAATTTATACTTGGGTTAGCTCCCCCTCCCCTAGCTCCTTCATTCTCCACAGCTGCATTTAAGAGCAAAGGGAGCAACAATGAGCACTCAGTGTCAATCAGCCAGTTGTTGGCTCATCTGCAACAATAGGCTCATCACTGCTTTCCACCCCTCCTTCCCTCTGCATCCTGCAGAGCAAGGCTCAAGGCCAGATCTTTTAGCCCATAGCAGCCCAGCTGCCTACCATCAGCAACCTATTATTCCTCGAGATCCACATCCTCCTTAGGGGAGGATCCTGTCCAGTCTTTCCTGGTTTGGCCTCACTGGAACATTAGGCAGGGCTGAACACATGGTGACAATGACATGGAAAGCTCAGAAGCCTCCAGCAGCTCTTCAGCACCTCCCTACTTTCTGTTGCAGCCCCCCAGGAGAAGGGGCAGTAGCCAGCATTCAGAGCACATCATATGGGGATAAGCAGAAAGGAAATGGGAGAATTTGGAGGTAGATGCATCCTTTTGGGTTTTGGCTCACAGCAGTGAAAAGGTTGGTTGTTTTTAGTGGTGTGTTTCAACAAGGTTTACATTGGCCTTTTAAAGAAAAGGTAAGGGGCAACATAGGTACAGACTCGCAGATATAATGAACATACCTACCACCCACTCCCCCACCTACAGATGGAAGAAAGGTTAATTTCTCACAGCTGTGCACAAGTCCTTTGCTTACTCTTCACAGGGGCTCCTGAGTTTCCATGCACTGAAACAGCAGTATTACAATTTTTTTTTCTTTTCTAACAYGGCTCAGTTAAAATTGAAATTCCTGTAATGGACAACATATACTCAGTTTAGGCTCCCAAACAAAGTTCTAGTTATTTTTATTTTAAGCTTCTCTCTACTAAAAATAATTTATTTAACACTAAAGGTCATCTTCAGTTTCAAATCTCTTCCCTGGTTTGTAGATGAACCACATTTAAAAAATATGATAATGAATTTGAAAAGGGGAAAGGCCTGTTGGCTTCGAAACAGAAAAAAAATCAGAAGAGCTATCAGAGACTTTCTGCATGACTTAAAGCACTTCTGTACATTTGTATTCTCCTTCACTGAGGAACAGATATAATGCCTCCTCTCCTTTCTCTGATCTTACCTGGACACCTACCAAGTTCCCATCTCTTCACATACTTGTATACATATTACCTTGTATAATAGGACTTCAGTCTTAAGCTGGGAACTGCCAAAAATTAAAAATAACTAGAAATAAGGAGCACAAAAACATAATTATATCTTGTTAAAGTTGGGGGAAAGGAGGACCAAAAATATCCCTTTCCCCTAAAAACCTAACATAAATGGTAAAATAAGAGCTTTAAATATTTTCCAGTTTCCGCAGTCAGTCTAAAACTAGCACCTTAAAAACAGGTTTTTAACCTGTTTTGCTTCAGGACACTGAGAATGACTTGAAGACAGCCATGTGCAGCCTAGTTGCTTTCTGGCTGGGATTCACACACTATCAAGGATGCACACATCATTTCTTAGGGAAAAAAACACATAGCACTGAGTTAGAAGATAGGGCCAAGGAAGAAAATCTTACAGAAAGGTAGCAAGTCTGCTTCATAAATTGTTCAAGGACCCGTGTATTCTTGGTGGGCGGGTAAGACAGAACGAAAAGGCCAAGATAGTATCCAATCATTCCAGCAGACTATTTCCTTCCCCTGCACCCTTCAGGTGCTACATCTAGATCACAACCTAGAAAGGACTTGTTATACTGTTACGTGAACCTACAAAAAGAACTTACTGTGACAACATCATGAACGTCTGTGTATAAAGAGCATCATGAACTCACATAATTTATTACTTACAAGTAGTGCTTAGTCATAATGCTTAACATATTGTCTAGTGTTATTGTAGCAAAAAGCTTATTTTGACCCTTTTTCCACACAAAATTTTGAAAGAGCCTCTCTACCTTCCAGCTTTATAAAGCTGCACCTGCTCTGAGGAACAGACCACAGAGTAGTCCCAGAGCATCATGTGCTGCTGCTCTCCAAAGACACAACCCCTATCGCTCACCTGCAGGATTGAGGAATTTCCTATGTTCACATCAAGAAGCTGAAAGGGCCATGTTTCACTATTTTTATCCATTCCTAATTTACAGCTTAAACTGAAGGCAAACAGGACTACTAATTTTTTCGTAGAAGCATCATTTCTTTTCAAGCTCCAGAAAAAGTAGACTGGAACAAGGAAGGAAAGCACAACCTCAAAACGCATTTAATGTACTGTTCTAAAAGATTCAGGATGTTTTCTCCTCTTGCAACTAAGGTATAATGTAGTTTCCCAAATTAGGCTGTGGCTGACTGAGGAAGCTGGCTACCACCTATGAGTTCTAATCACATTTTTAAGCTATTTGAAATAAAAAAAAAAAAAAAAAAAAAATCTTTCCCTCAGATGTTTTATGAAATGGAGATAATAATTTGCTTGCCTTCCTTGCAAATACAACAGAACTGATAAAACAAACCAAAAAATTTATAAATAAACAAGTCTCCATATACTATCAGGCAACTTAATTCCATCAGGCAGCAAGTGCAGAACTTGCTAAATAGTCCATTCTGATTGTGTGGAAGACACAGAACAAGAAAGAGCAAGGCAATAAGATGGTTTACTTACAGAAATAAGAATGAAACTTGTTTGATTTTTGAGGTATCACCCTCATTCATAACTAAAGCAAGTCCAGGCACTGAAGATGATTTGTAAAATTAATACCATCAACTTAAAAATGTGAAAACACAAAGGAGAACAAGGTACTTTACAGTTTCATGCAAAGACACAAATACTACTTCTACAAAAAAAAGAGCAAAAAAACCAAAAAACCTCAACTCACACAACTGTCAATGTTTCTAAATGTACATATTGCAAAAATACACAGCAGAAGAATTGTTGCTACCCACCTGTTTACATGAAAAAAATTCACAACACAAACCACAGGGACACACAAGACTGTAGTCTGTGCTTCCAATGGATTAATATATTGTCTCCCACTGCTGAGAGCTGGTCTTGATTCAGTTAAAGCCTAAGCACTCAGGCTTTCCTGCTGGGAAACAAACAAGTCAAGTCTGTTTCAAGCATCTCCTATTAATATACAGAAACAATTCTCACAAGCCTGAAGGCAGAAAAGAGAAATAGCAGGTTAAGGTTGCACGAAAATATAACAAACTATAGCAAATCAAAAAGCTGCACTGAGATTTACTAGTTCACTAGAAAATTCATTGCAAAAGTCTATTTACTTCATGGAGGAAGTCACCACTGCCACCACTTAGTGAGTCAAGCTAATCTGCAAGAATGTTTTACATAATGGGAAAATTTTTATTGGCCAGAGGTTCACAGTGTTCTTAAATTTCCAGAAACTGCAGATGTAAAGATACTTCTGTTAACCTAAACCAAAACCAAGAAAAGAAACTATCCGAGATGCATGCTCCATTTCACAACACAGGTCTAATTTTACTAGCTACTGTACTTCAACCTATTCACTGTAGGAAAGATTTACACTCGGATATAAAAGGAAGGAAATACGAACATTGAAGACACAAGTAGTTTTAATACTACCACCAAATGGGATTAAAACATACTGGCTACCACGTCGTCGCTATTTCTGAACTGTGATACTGACAACTGAAGTAGTTTTTTAAGCTACCAGTTTTATTCTTGTAGAAAATTAGTACTAGCAAAACAGAATGGACTTACAAGAAAGCACAATACCATCTTATTTCTTCCATTTTCACTTTACTGTGAAATAAAAGCTAACAAGAGAGCCAAGAATCCCTACAGTCAGTAACGAACTGAAAGGTGTTCTTTCCTTCTTTTAGCAATGAAAATATGCCGCAACACAACTGTAGTATAAAATCCAGTTCACTCAAACCAAGTAAAGTAGCTTGAATGAAGGAATCTTTCCTCAGTTTTCAGAGGGCAGATAACAGCTTAAGGATTATATTTAAAACCAAAGAGTAAATTCAAAACATTTCACAGCTCAAATATTATTCCCCTCATTCTGTTAAAAATGATCAAATTAAAAATACAGATTATTCAGATTATATTTTACTTGCTCCTTTTAAAATATTTTTAATGATACTTAAGAGTAAGTATTTTTTTAATTACACAACTTTTTGAAAGTTGGAAATGGAATATTTTGTTGTGGATCATAAATGCACAAGTATTAGGATTCAAGCTCTAAAACAGACTTTAAATTACAAGACTGATCATAAACTAAACCCTACTATGTAAAGTCTGAAACGCGCAAAGACCACATTTGTTTTAGTACTGAAGAAGTAAAACTCTGTTACCATGACAGTGTAATACAACTTTCCTGACAGGCCACAAAGCATATGGGGGGGAAGTTTAGAAGCCCAAATTTAGAGAGTTAAATTCATCATCTTTTGCCAACCCCTGGTGTTAGTGCTCCATAATGCAATATATGAACAACTGTTTCTGTGGTCCTTATTTTTTCATTTTACTTTTGGTGACGCAAATCCTTTATAAAGCGTTCTGTCCTACTGAAACATTCTTTCCATCCCATAGTACATTAAGACATCCTATCTCACTTTTCTTCTCATGGACAATTTATTTTACCTCTGTATTTGCCAGCAAAAGCCACATTTGTGATTACGATAGTTTTATCTTAGTTGATGATAACAGAAGAATGAATGAGAAAGGCCTTCTGACTTCAGTAACTATACGCTCCTTTTAAAATTGAAACCTAGTTAAGGGGGCTGTCTCCACTGCATGCCAGAACCAACTTGTAATTATGGAGAAAGAAAAAAAAAAGCATGCAAAACAGAAAACAAAAAGCATGTTTCTTTCTGTTATCCGGTGATGCACTCATTCATTTGAAGGTCTAATTTCTACCCCTGGAGCATACAGACAAAGACCAACAATACAGCTGCATTGTCTGAGTAAAAAGCAACATCTCCGCATTGTAATGACCAAAGCAATCTCTGGGAACGGTCCTGAGGACCCAAAGGTGTCCACCAACTCACACAAAAAGCAGACAATAGCACAGCTTTTTAAGTTCCCCAGGATAGCTAAACACTTCTCCTCACCTGCAACTAGACTTTTCTTGTCAGTCTGGACAGCACTGTACTTACATGTACTTCATCATCTTTATCCATATACTGAATACCAGTCCTCACCCTCCGTGAACTGGCAGGCAGCACTCCCTGTATGCCTTATCAAAAAACCACAGCCAGAACAATATTGGGTTTGTGGTCTTGCCTTAGGTTTTCCACCTAAGGCAACTGCTACACTTCAAATCACAAGAGTAAGCACAGCTCTTCCTAGAGCGCTAGACATCTGGAAATCACGCTGGAGCAAGCTTAATCTGCTCTTTTACAAGATGGCCCTACAGAGATCAGAACCCTTGGAGCTACTGCCATAAGCTAAGGTCACACCATGAAAACAGTTTCCTCAATTCAGATAGGAATATAATGCTATAGAGGTTTCAGTTGTTGTCATCTAACAACGTATCTCTGTGTGGTTCACAGAAGGACCTCAGTACAGTAATCCAAAACACAAAATGCACAATGTAAATTAAAAAACAAACAAACAAACCAAAAAACTAGACCAGAGCCAAAGGATGGATTAAAAAAAGAAATCCTTGCAGCAGCAACAAACAGCTGTGTTCTAGCCTATAGTCCAGCCCCCAATCCAGCCCTGTGGTGAATGGAAAAAAGGAGAGGATGAAGGCAGACAGAACACCATCACACACCTGAAGGACTCCTTTTTTTGCTGTAATGGAGACTTTTGTGATTCTGCAGTGCTCTGCTTGTGGACATAAGATAAAGCCTGTATCACTGTTTAAGAACACTCAAGAGTTCTCTACTGACATATTGACTTCCCAGACTGTATACCTCCAGTCCAAMTATCCACAAGTCTGAGTATGGACTGGAGACAACCCTGAAGCCTTCTCTGTTTAGACAACCACCAGAAACAGTTACATTTGGGCAAATTGCAGGCCATGATACTAACGATTTAAAAATGTGTAAAATTCCACGATCTAGTTCCCCTATGCATTTCTGCCTCATTCAGTATTGGTAGTAGGCAGTTTTATCAGTTAACATAACCCTGAAAAGTCATCAGCCTGATATCAATTCTCATCCTGCCTGCTTTTCCAAAGTTAGTTCATTTGGACTAAGTAGTTCTGCCACAGTCATAGCAAAGCTGCGATACTGTCAAAGAGGACTGACCACTCTGATTATCTGCAGAAAGAATGACCCTGTTACCACCCAGTCTCATCCTAGTTACTGAAAACAGATTAATATCCTACATTAGCTTAGAACAATGGAAGCTGAACTCTTCTGTATTATTTTACAGCATTATACACTGGCCTCTATTCTTGCAGTGAACATCTGGATAGGTAGGGTGGTTTCATCGGTGGCTGTAAGGAAATAGCATCTCAGAAGTCACTTGAACATTAAAGGTTTCTAAAAAACATTTCTATTTACAGGAAAATGAGTAGAGACCAGAAGAACAAAGAAACAACAACAGTTTAAGGAGAGTATCATACGGGCTCAGGGAGCTCTAACAGGGAATAAGGCCATACAGGAACGTGTATTATTAAAACACTCTTTAAACACGCTTGTTTCTATTTTACTTACTGTATGCAATACTTGGCAATAGGCTCTGATGCTTGAGCCCTGGTGACTAACTACAGCCATTAAGATGTTGGTACATCTTTATTTGGCCTTCCCACCCCTTCCTTGGAATTTACTATGCTTGTGGTAGTTAAAAAAACAAAACAAAACAAAACACACACAAAAAAACCCCTGTGGCTCCTTGGTTTTTATAGTTCACAATGTCATACAACATAAAACTTGTGTTCACTGGTGGTTTAAACACTACCCATGATACAAAGTGAGTTCCAGCACACTGCAGCTCCGGGTTTACTCTAAGAGTGCGGGAAATACATGATTTCATTTAATTGCTGGTAACAGTATCGAGACTGACACAYTGCATTTAGTCTTAACATCAGATTCAGGCATTTCATTTAAGGTAATATAGGAGGCTGTAGGCCAAGTACTTTGAAGCTCAATGACATCTTGAATTGGATTCAGTATTTGAAATCAGGAGAACAAGAGAAACCAAAGCTGCATCCTTGGTTGCAAAAAAAAAATAATAAAAATGTAGGCCATATGAAAACTTAAGAGCAGTGAGCTACCCCATGCCACTGACCCCATCAAGGCCTGTTCATTTTGAACTGGAGTTCTGTTCTCCAGAGTACCCACAGGGGTTCTGAGTTTGGTATCCACCTGCAAACGTACTAAATTTATTCTCTATTATTCAGTCCTTAAAGTCACTGTTGGAAAATTTTAACTCTCTCAGGAGCCAAAACAGACGCCTAGGTAGTATTACCCAAGATGATGACAGTTACCTGCATCTTCCTGCTCACTTTTCCAATCTACTGCATGCTACCCTTGCAGCCATGTCCCTTAAACCAGACCGTTTCTCTTCAGTCCTTTAGACTCTTAATCAGGACACAGAAAGAATTGTGATAAAATACTATGGAGAAATTTCTAATGGCCCTTGCCATCATTCTGTTATCTTGCAGATGTTTTCTCTTCTATTTTTTCTGGAAAATAAATTTCATTACTCAGTTTCACATCACTTGTATCACAGAAAGCAAATCACAAGATCAAATACAAAAATCCTTTTGAATTGCATTTAACCTCAATCAGTTATCACAAACAGATGTTAAAGAGTTAACAGCTAATTGGGTTATGCACTATATCAATTGGTTCTTACAACGCAGAATTAATTACTTCATTTCTCTTGGCATCAACTTTTGTCACATTTCCCTCCATACTGGCTACTGGAACAATACCCTCTTACTGTTCAAGACCATATGAAAAACATTTTCTCATTATCCTTTTATCTCCCTTGTTAGTTTGATACTGTTTTATGGCTCAAACACTCCAATCTTCTCCCTCACACTTGTGCCACTCTTTCTTACTCATCTTTAACACCATCACCTAAATCCATACAATTTCTTTTCAAATTTCAGATCATTAGCAATGTACTGATTTAGCCAAAGCAGTCTGTTGCTATGTGTCAGTGCAGAACAAAGTAAAAAATACTAATTCATGCTTGTTCCCTGAAAAGAAGATAACTTTGCTGAATTCCTCTTAGACTCTAAGATGCTTCCTATGGCATCTTACCTACAAATTTTCTGAATTCTTGTTGTTGTCTTTATTTTGCTGTTCTTCTCTATTTTGCTGTTCTTCCTCCTTCACTTCCTAGAAATACTGAATTTTACCAGTTCAAGTTAATCTTTCACAAGCTGCCTCCTTCTTCTATCTTTTTAAGCAGCTCCTTCCTCTCTTGGTCAACATTAAATCAAGACAAGCATCCATATTTATTATCAAGAGCTTTCCCGTACGTCAATAAATTCTTGCATAGGAGTGCATGTCCCATGCACCTTTCTCAAAAGACACCTGTGTAAATAAAATCCTTCATTTACACCAAATCTCATGTTTGATCGTTTGTTCCTTTAGTATTTTTTTTAAAACAGAAATAAGTTTCACCAGCCCACCCATTTTTGGTGGGTCTATCACAATACTGCTCTTATCATTCCCTAGACCTCCCCTCGTTACCTTCTCCACCTAAAAATAAACATACACATCCTTAATACACTACAATACATTGTCACTTCTTCCCTGAGTGTCCTTGCTATGCCCTCTCTGATCAACATTCCTGTGGGATATACTGTTGATGCCATTTTGGCCGTAGCAACTATAGCTATTCCTCGATCTGGAATCTAAGCACAGCAAAATACAATGTTGAATCCTGTTAATTGCCAAGTCTTAGCCTGTAAACACAAAGGTAGTCTCCTAACCAGCTGAAAGTCAGGGTAGGAGGGAAGAAGCAAGACTAGGTTTTGCTAATATTTAAGTATCTATTAATAGAGCGCAGAATACTATCACCCTTCTGTCTATACACTATCCTATGGCAATGTTAGAATCAAAGCTTTCTATTCAAGGTGACCAAGCACGACTTACTTTCTGCCCGATTCATTTCCACCTTTGATTTTGGCCTCACTTAGCAAGCCAATCACGTAACTGAGGAATAGCAAGTTCATATTTGATGTGAAGTCGTATGGCTGGATGACATCATAACTGCTATCTTTTAATTGCCCCTTTAAGGGTTATTATTAGCAAGCTGTAAGTTATTATTAGCAAACTGATAAAATACTAATGGCCAAGTTCTCTCACACAACAGCTTGTCCATTTCTCCAGTTATCACATAACTGATAGCTTTTCCTATTTGAGTTATTCCAAAATGGATGATTAAGACCAAAGAGAATCATCTCTCTGCCTATTTCTTTAGCCTGCTAGATTTTGGCGATCTAACAGCACCTGGCAATCACACATTTTAACCCTGGCCAAGGTTACAAAGTCAAAAAAGATTTCTGCAAACTTCTCAATTTCTTTTTTTAAGAACAGAAAATTACATGTGAAGTCCATTGGCTGCTGCACATCACTTTAACAGCTGTTAAACTCAGGCCAAGTCTGTTAAACTAGGCTTCCCACTGTGGATCTGAAATTATTTAAACTTTCCAACTCCAAGAAGTGGATTTTTGCTAAGCTACCTCTTCAAAAGAAAAAAAAAAAATCTCAGTTTCTTAAGAAAGATTTTGTCTCTTACATTTCTTGTTCAGTATTATTTAATGTTACTAAACTTTTTTGCTAGCTGGTCACAATTACTTTGTTTCTTTAAATCACACTAAAAATACTTTTACCTGTAAGGAGAAGAGGGCTGTGGCTTCATGAATCCAACCTGACTAACTTCTATCACTCTTGACCAACACCATTTCTAAAAATGAGCGGGTTTTTCTACTTACTGCCCTGTGGTGTGGGAGAAGATAGCAAAGATAGCAACTTTGTCTTGCTATCTTTGAAGGAGACCTAACAGCAAGGAGTATTTAACAAATAGACTTGCTAATGCACACTTTTTTTATTTAATGTGTATCTCAACTCTAACTATTGCAGAGTGAGTCAGGTATCCAATCATGGGTGTTTAGTACAATTTTAGATGCCCTAAAATATCCAAGACATGTGCAGGACTGGCAGGTAAGAGTTTGGCCATATGAAAGATTGCACACTTTTGGAGCATCACCTTCAGAYCACCTGGGACCACCTACAGCAGTTAAGATGGTACTCAGTGCCCCTGTGTGTAGGCACCGTCTTTGTTGCCTTAAGTTTTTCTAAAAATCACTAATCAGTCAGGGCTCAGGCAAATGAATACTATCATTATCTGTTCTTTAAAAAGAAATGCTAGTGGACAGGGGTCAACAAGAAGACAGGAACTCAAATACTAGATTCATGAGAGTGTTATTGCTGTAATGGTCAGACTAATTAATTTCTGGATTTTTAAATCAAGTATTTCTTGACACTGAATTTCTTTAATGCTGCAGTATCCCCATCTGCATGATAGTAGGGCATGAACGTAACACAGAGTCAACACTTAAACAGATGAGAGCTACAACAGAGGCAGCTGCTAAAATCTAAATCACCCATGCAAAAAGCATATGATTTATTTCTTCCATACCTCCTTCCCATGGAGACAGCCTGTCTTTTTAGTATCTTATCTATTCCTTTCAAATTAAAAAACAAAAAAAGCAACCAACCAAAAAAACCAAACATCTTAGCAAGTATCCCTGCCTTTGAAAGTATTTTAATAAAGAGAAGTCCTTTAAAAAAAAAAAAATAATACATCCATTAAAACAGTTCTAAGCAGAAGCCTGATTCCATTAGGTATATAAATATTTCAGTCCCAGCAGCACCATCTAATGGAGAGCTCACCAATTTTTCCCCTTCTTTAACATGACAAACATTTTATTTTGGAGGTGTTAACAACTGATACTTTAACACATGGCCTATTTAATACTCTATAAAAACTGATTAGCTACAAGAGAAGCCAAATCATTTCTCCACAGACAACAATCAGAGATTCCTCTTCTCCCCACAGACATTACATTCACATATAAATTTATGAAGTACAATAGGACGTTTGTTTAACAAGGATATAAGATTTTAGTAAGATTTTAATTAGAAATACTTTAAAAAAAAAAAAAAACAACAAAAAAAAAACCAATAACAGTTAAGTGTGAAGCAGCAATGCCAGCTTAAAAATACAGCTACTTTAAGCATGTTTAAACTTTCCCTCTGAAAGCAAAACAGAGATGTCAGTACCTCTAAAGTGTAAGGAATATGGACAAACCTGGACCTTAACCATAGCAACAGAAGTCATTACCCACACCCACTTAAGATGAAGCTAAGCATTCCAAGACATCTTCAGGTTGCACTTCTGCTACAAAACATATTGTGGGAGATGGGTAGCAAATTATCATAAGCATCAATAAACCACGTAGCATGATGACTGTTGGCAACTCCCACTATTTATCTAATTAACATTTTCTCATGCAAACAATCATGACAGAACTTATGTACGAAAGGGATCTACAAGAAGTAGTATTTTTTCCTCATTGCATTTTGTCCTCCTCGTTCTTTATATAAATCACAACATTGCAAGTAAGGGTTCAACTACTTTGAACTTTTCCAATTAACTCAGCATATGGACACTCTTGTTCTGGAGAAACTGCCTTTTTCTGTTTAGCTCAAAGGACTTTCAAAGTCTGTCTGCCCTACCTCATCTCAGAACAGTCAACTAATACATTGAGAGTTCATATTAAAAAAAAACACACCAAAAGTCTTAGTAAGTAATTCTGCAAAATTACAGCATCATATTTTGGCTATATGTACTAACAGCTTTATTTACACAAACAGGACAATTCCAAGCTTCTTCCTCATTTATTTTGAGAGAATCTCCTCAGCAAAAATATACAGAATGTAGTGGGTGGATATTTATTTGCTTGTCCTAAATCTTTCTTAAAAAAAAAAAACAAAAAAAAAACCACCACCCATACAACCAACCAACCGAGTAAATCCCCCAAAACTCCCTCAAAATCTTACTGGCCAAAATATTGAAAGTTGCATGTCTAAATAATCCTTTTCAAAATGAAAGTGAAGTTTTCAGGAATTTGTAAGAAGGAAAGAGGAGTAAGGGAACCTTATGGTCCCAGGTACTGAAAAATAGCTGATGAAGTACAACACACAAACACCAATAAACTTGTTTTATCTTCCTAGAGATTGCCAAGAGCATTCTTCTGCACATGCTCCAAAAAAGTGTCAAAATACCTTGCTATAACACAGATACAAAAAACCCTGCCAAACAGTACGAGCAACACAACAGCAATATCTACTAGCTGAACTACAACATAGGATCCATTAGTATTTCCATGACATATCAACACCATGGATGATTAGTGAGACATATTTGCTAATCTGAAATATAGCATGCTCAGGTTCTGTAGATAGAAACATGATTCAACTCCTGACGGAAAACAGACAGAGAAGCTACTGCTGACTTCACATGATACTACGTATTATTAACTTCAAATGAAGTTAGCTCAAATCCTTTTTTTCCCCTCCAAAATTCTGAGTTTTAGAAGGCAATGAAAATACTACTGCAGCAAAGGGTTCCAAAACTGCTAGAGATGTCCATATGCAAATCAGCAGCCTTCATTTATTTAGGTATCCAACTTGCTTCTACTCAAACTGTCAGCCAAATGGTAGCATTTTGAGAGTATGTCATTTTACAACCACAAGCACTTTACCTTTGGCACCTATTGAATGTAGAACTGGTATTCTAATCAGGTTCAGCCACAACAGTCATAACAATAAAAAGATTCCCAGGCAAAAGCATAATGCTCCTCTCTCAAGGATGTTGTGCTGAACAGAAAAGAGGACAGTGAAAAGGATGGAATGAGAGAGCATGTGTAGATTTAAAGACATGTCCTTCAGACAATAGTAGGGTACATTGTAGACCATCTTCAGTGACCTGGAAGAAAAGATCCTGCTAATTCACCTGGAGTGGGAGGTGGGGCAGGGAGGGAATCAAAGAAGCAGGTAGCTACACAGAGGTCAAAGAAAAGTGGATTTGCAGATAAAAATTATTAGCCAGAAGTGTGAAAGTAAGTACAAGCCTGGAAACGAGTTTTTCAAGAGAAAAGTGATGTAAATGGAAGTAAAGTAAAGGGGAAAATGCAGTCACTTTGCTCATGTGCAAGGATGAAACCACCTTGGAATAAAAGTCATCCCTTAACAAACTAAAATTGCAAGAGAACTGACCAAAACCAGTTCAAAATAAGCCGCTTCTAAGAATCAGAGAAACCAGTTTGAGAAATTAAGAGCGTTTATACTGTCTGGCCAAACAACTTGAGATGGAAGAGAAGCACAGCATGGACCAGAGCATTCCATTAGTAGCTGAAAATGCAGAAAGAGGAGTCACTTGGGATGGTTTAAAAGAGATGAAAACAAGACCAAGCTGAATGAAAATTGTAAGGCTATACTTCCTATGCAAAATCAAGACTTGTATCTGCGAGTCATTAAATAAGCAGAAGCCACAACACTCAAGGAAACCTACTCTCAGAAGGTTCCTCTCTGTGAAAAGACAGAGAGAGGGCATAGTCAAACTGGTACAGTACACAACATCTCCATTATAAAAACCTCTAATAATTGTTCTAATTATCTCCCTCTCTCAAGTACATGGATGAGCTTACAAAATGAAATCCATTCACATTGCCAAAACTTGGTTTATGAGCTGGGCTTTGCTGTTAGAAAGTTATTTTAGGCACATTTATTCTGTAAGCTGGTTCCATAGAATAAGAAAAAATTGTTACTTTTCTAGAACATCTAAAGCAAAAAGTTGGGAACAAGTACAAGCACCAGAACAGCTACCATTGACAAATTCTGTCATGTACACTAAACTTCATATAGCACTCCATGTTTGCTGTACGCAACAATGGAAGAGYGTGAAACAAATATCGTTTCCTGTCCCGCGATGCTGACGGTGCAGAATGGTACAGCACTGCAGAGGAGACAGAACAGGATGCCTCTACACAGCACTTGCAACTCATAGAATCATATCATAGAATGGTTTGGGTTGGAAGGGACCAGAAAGATCATCTAGTCCCAAGCCCCCTGCCATGGGCAGGGACACCTTCCACTAGACCAGGCTGCTCAAAGCCCCATCCAGCCTGGCCTTGAACACTGCCAGGGATGGGGCATCCAAAACTTCTCTGGGCAACCTGTTCCAGTGCCTCATCACCCTCACAGGGAAGAATTTCTTCCTTCTATCTAATCTAAACCTACCCTCTTTCAGCTTAAAGCCATTACCCCTTATCCTATCAGTGCATGCCCTTGTAAAAAGTCCCTCTCCAGCTTTCTGGTAGGCCCCCTTCAGGTACTGGAAGGCTGCTATAAGGTCTCTCCAAAGCCTTCTTTTCTCAAGGTTGAACAACCCCAACTCTCTCAGCCTGACAGGAGAGGTGCTCCAGCCCTCTGATCATCTTCGTGGCCCTCCTCTGGACCCGCTTAGCAACAGATGATGCTTGTACTGCCCTGCTGGGTCTTGGCACCTCATCATTTTTATGTCCTCAGATTGCAGGAAAGTGCCACTATTTCCATTTTATTACAGACCAGGAAAATGGTCTGTATATGGAGCCAGAAGCCAGACACACATAAGCCACTAACTGCGTCAAAATTATTCTCAGAACTCCCAGTCACCACCACCTAACCTGAGCGGCACCCAAGTAAGTAGTCTTTTCTTCCCCAGCACATCTTCTATGCTTAAGGAAACATCTGTCTTGACAAGGTTGATCACCTCAGCAAGCATCTCAACATCAAGTTCAAATGCACCAGAAAACAATAAACAAAACAGCAGTGGAAGAAGCATCAGCAGACTCTATGTCTTTCTTCATCCTGGTAATCGTCCTAACCACCAAACTGAGACATCATGCTTCCTCTTGCTCTGTTTCTCAGGCACACCAAGTTTTGATTATTCCTGGCATACCAGAAGAGTTTCAAGAGAAGGAAGTGACACTACTCTTAACTGGCCTGTGGCTTGATGATGAGAATACTCCCCAGGGAAGTAGGAAACTTGGATTGGAATCCCCCTTCTGCCCCCGGGCCTCGGGCATGATGTCACATCACTCCACACTGCAACATCAAAGACCCTTATCAGTTTGGCCCTAACTAAATGACTTACAGTACACACATCTACAGGAACAAAAAAAAAAAAAACAGCCTCCAGGTCTCCTAGATTTTACACTGGTATCTTCAATGGACCATCTTCTCTTTCTTGATAGATGTTAAAGCTTGCAGGAATGAAGTGGCAGCCAGGAAGGCACTTTTTATCTTACAGTAGCATCTGCAATATGCGTTTCAAGACAGACCAAATCAAAATAACTCTTCTTGCTAGATGCTTAAGAAAGCTGTAAAGACTCATGGCATTTCGAGCTTGTCTTGAGTGGGCATATCTCACTTTATTTACAAAAAGATGTTTTTCTTATTAATGCAGAAACCACAAAGTCAGACAAAAGTTCAGTATTACTCCAAATATTAAATTTTTCTAACTATGAGCTTCCATACAGTCATCATTAAAGCACGTAAAATAGAAGTTTCATTACTTCTTTCACTAATGTTTTTGACTGAAGCATTTGCTATGTATACTGTATGTGAAAGGACATATTCACTTCAGAGCATTTAAACTATACTACAAAATTATTAGCAATTTTTATCATTGTAAATAATCTACAGGAGGTTTCCTCTATATATCAGAGAAATCTATTTCATAAATTATCATTTTATGATACTATATAAAATAATACTGGAACTATGAAACGTTCCAACTTAAAGCATTCCTGCTATGCCCATTGCAGTTCTAATGCCTGCAATTTGAAAAAAAATCAATCTTGATGTCAAAGGACACAACACCCCAATTTTCAGCACAAGGAGGGAGCCAGGGATGGAGGCCATCACACATGTCCAATACTGAACTTCTGCACCCATAAACATGTTGAGACTTCCCTTCCCATGCTGCCTTTGACTAGATGAACTGCAGGCAGAACTGGCAATTCTGCTAAAATCACACTTTACACATGCAGAGTAAAGCAGCAGGGAAGAAAAACAGCATGGAAATCAAAGGCTTAACATTTTTTGGGGGGTGGAGAGGATTAGTGACCTACAGTTGCTGTATATAATTTTAGAGACGCTCCTGTTAACCTAGTTACAAAGCCAACAGTGAGTGGCAATTGAAGTCACAGTGGCAACGATATTTTGCTGTCAGTGCTCCAGTAGAAGAGTTCTCCAGGAAGAAAACTAAAACACCCTCAAAGACTATATAAATATAGTATCTCTCTCTCACACACAATTCGCAACACCAAATAATCTTTTGCCTTTTTTCTCCCTAAGTTCTAAGATCTTTCTGCTGTATACTTTCCTTACTGATTTTCTAGGGGCTTTTTTGTCTTTATTTCCTTTTCTTTCCTATTAGAAGAGAGCACCTCTTCCTACTCTGCAGACACCTAATGATCTTTCATTGTAAGTTGCCCCCCCCTTTCCTCCCAATTCTCTAATCCTTTCTCTTTCTACCTTAAAAAAAGGGCACAGAAAAAATGAAATGTGTTTGTGATTTGTCAAAACAAACATATGCTGACTTTAAACCATCCATTTATGAGGGTATGGGCTTCCATCAGGCAGACCTGGGACACCAGTTATATTCTCTTTGCCAGCCCTTCACTGCTGTAGTTTCTATGTCACCACTTCATCACCACAGGTTAAAAAGTATAAGATAAAACCTAGCGTGACTACAGCACTATCTGTTGTGCTACAATCACACATTTATTCTGTTGCACAAAAATACACAACCCTCCCTCCCTTGGCTTCTTTTCCCCATACCACATCTGGAAATCTCCAATTTCACTCTCTCCCACCACTTTTGGTGTTCCTGAGCCATACGCCAAAAATGCCAGGAGGTTTCAAATACAAGCATCATATTCAGAAAGTACCCACCCACAGGCATCAAAAAAAAAAAAAAAAAAAAATTAAGCCTTGGCAATTCTTTAAAGGAACTGCGCACAAGAGCACAGACATCTGAAACCAATGTGTAATGAGCAGTCTTCAGACATCATAAGATTCAGCACCTTCAATTAAGAAACACTATTATAATAAAAAAAACTAATGAAATCCAGTTATTGCATCATCTAAGATATCAGAGATCAAAACGTGTTATTCTTGCAGTTATCTGTTCATACTAAGCCAGTTTAGGATATTGGACTAAATTTAAGTCATTCCTATTTTTAAACTGCCTTTTCATCTGCAAAAGAACTATGATCGTCTACTTATCAATTTATTTATGTTCCAGTGGTTTAACAACAGAAGTTAAGAATTAAGACTTCTGGCTTTTTGTATTTTCAGCATTGCCATATCTACTAATACAACAGTTGGACTTCAGTATTGAAAAAACACGTTCCTCTTCTCTCACTTAAACTTTTCATTATGGACAAAGACAATGTAAAGATCTAAAATACAACAAGATCTTGAAATCATTTAGAAGACAAACTGTACAGGCATGGACTGGTAAGACTTCATTAAGAATTTTTTGTCACTGATGCTAACTACTGCCATCTTACACAGTTTCACAAGGTACCAACAGTAAATATGCTTACACGATGATCAAATTCTCTGAATCCATACAAGAATGGCTTCTCAAAATGGGTATCATCAAACTTAATTGCAGAAGGACTTCAGGAAAGCCTAAAGACTGAGTCATTTAGCACCYTCTTTTGATTAGAATTAATTTGCTTTGCTACTGAATGCACTTCACCGTTCTATATTCTAGGTCCAGCTATTATCGGAAGCTTCTCATCAAGTCATATTTCAGTAAAACACCTACCGTTTTCATGTTGGAACAAAGCAACTTTTATTATCTCATAGTGCCGTCTGC
Source organism: Oceanodroma leucorhoa (assembly GCA_030449065.1). NCBI lineage: Eukaryota > Metazoa > Chordata > Aves > Procellariiformes > Oceanodroma > Oceanodroma leucorhoa. Next base: position 10,331,327 of record JASVER010000027.1, on the reverse strand, counting down.
TTGCAATGCCCAAACTCATGATACATCAATGTTTCCGTTATCAAGCTTTATGACAAGAGGTTTCCCAGTTCAGCCACAAAAACTCTGATTCGGTCCAAATGTTCAAGTATTGCTCGTCTTAAAACAAAAACCCTCTCCCTAATCACAATAAATAACATTTACATCTACGTTAGTCTATATATGGTGCATAGGGATTGCCATTTATAGACAATTTTAGCCAAATGGCTCATTTTAAAGGACTACATATGGTATATGTTATGATCTCTTTAGTTCTAACTCTTAACAATCAGTGTAGCCTCCAAATCCAGGCTTCTATGCAAGTCAGTAGCTATTTTAAATATGGATTTTTACTAACTATTTCAAATTATACTATTTCATTTGTCTAAGCTAAATACCGCTAGTATACCTTCACATCACACACTAAACTCCTTTTCRGTCTATGAATGCAAGTTCAGATTAGTGCACAATAATGCTACATGCATTCTACGGGACAAACCTGCAAGGAAAAATACACAGTTCTACTGAAGAAATAAAAAACGCACGAATTACAATATACAAGACTCAGTTAGATCTCAACAAGCTAGAGAAGTCACTGACACAAGGAGACTGCAAATTTCAAATTGTATCATTGGAACTTCCCACATTTTACTACCACAGAAACAGAAAAAGCTGAAAAATGTCCTAAAGCATGGTCAAGATACACACAAGAGGTGCACATACAGTCTTTCATGTCACACACAAGCTCAGACCAGCAGAACATGAGACTATGCTTCTTAGCATTAATATCATTTCTCCAGTTTTTCTGCAGATAATTCAGATTTTAGGCACTTGAAGATACAAATAAATAAAGATGTAAATGCCTTACCTTCCTATTTTACAAGCCGCTGCAGTTCTCAGATTATGAGTCAGTCATAGGTTCATCTGCAGAGGAATGACTCAGTATAAACTTTTCAACACTCGTTATTTTTTCTAACCTACAACACGGTAATTAATTTAACATATTAAAACGCGGTGCTGCGAAACAGCGCATAAAATGAATGGCGTGAAAACAAAACACTTTTCTTTCCGCTCACACCAGGCAGACGGGCTTATAGCGCAGGGCCGTTGTAGACAGATAGACTTTATAGAAATATAACTCCTTCCGCACCGACTAGGGGCAGCTCCGTACCAACGCCAAAGGATCTTCCCCGGCGGCGACGGCGGAGGTGCCCCCGGCCCGGGAGCCGAGCGGCCGCCGGCGCAGAGCGGAGCGGAGCCGCCGCAGAGGCAGCCTCGGGAGGTGCAAAGTTGCGGGGGGCCCCGCGCTCGGCACCCAGCCGCGGCGGCTGCCGGCAGTGCCCCTTTAAAGGCCGTCGGCCCGCCCCCAGTACTGCATATGGAGGGAGCCAGGAGCGGAGCGAAGCTTCTGCATTCAAACGACACATCAAACGCCGCAAGCGCCGCCGCGCCGCCCGCCCGCTGCCGCACGGCTCCGTTCCGGCCTGCCGGCCGGCCTCGCCTCTCCTTCCCTCCCCGACACGCACGCACACACACACCGCGGGGCGGAGGGGGGAGAAAGCCAGAGGAGCGGGGGGAGGGAAGAGGGAAGGCAGAAATAAGTAAGTGAAAAGGGGGCACCTGCAAAGCCCTGGAATGCGAGTGCGTCCGGGCAGGCAGAGTCCACGCCGCCCCCGCCGGAGGCTGATCTATCCCCGGGCACCAGCCGCGGCCAAGGTCCCGGCAACAGGCTGCGGGTGAAGCGCTCTCGGCCCCTGCCTGGTAGCAGATGCCTCGTATCAGCGCCGCGCCGCCGCCTTGCCCCCCGCCGGCTCCGCGGGAGGACCCCCCGGGCTCTCGCCGCCCGCCCAGCCCCGTCCCTCTGCCTAGAGAGCCCGAGAGCGGGCAGGCGAGCCCGGCCGGTACCGGAGCCCTCAGCGGGAGCCGTCGCCACGGCGGCGGTGAAGTGCCGGCGCCCCCTCCCCCCCTTCGCCGCCGCACCGCGCCGCTCCCCGGGGCGCGCCGAGCCCCGCGGACGCCCTACCTGCGAGCGTGTGAGGGAAGCGGGGCGGCGGGCGGCAGCTGGAGCCCGGCAAAGGCGACCGCCAGCCCGACGGAAAGTCCCTGCCGCTCAGCGCCGTCTCCCCCCGCCCCGCACTTCCTCTCCCGCCCGCTCAGGCTGGAAATCCCCGGCGAAGCCCGCTGCTCTCCCGGCTCCTCCTCACACACACCGAGGGGCGGGCCCGGGCGAGCCGCTCAGCGCGCAGGCGGGAGCCGGGGGCCGGGCCTGCCCTACCCGCCTGCCCCGGCTGCACCTGATGCCGCCGTTACCCACCCCCCCTACCCCCCCCACTCCGCCGCCGCGGGCACAACCCGGGGTGAGGGGGCCCTACGCTCCCCGCCCGGCAGACGGAGCCCGTCCGGGCCGGCGCCTGCCGGCCCTCCGCTAAGCSGCGAAGGGGGCGCGGGGTGGGCTGTGAGGAGACGGCTCGAGGCAGGGGGGTGGTGCCGGGGGAGCCGTGCCGAGGCTGGCCGCGCCGCTGCGGGGGCTCGGCCTGAGGGCGGGCGCTGCTGCGCCGGCCCGGCCGTTGGGGCACTGGGGGAAGGGCGTGGGGGATGGCGCCGGGACGCGGGGCGCCAGGAGAGGGGGATCGGCGCGGCGGAGAGCCGCTTGCTTCCCCTCTCCGCCCCGAGGGAGGTGCGAGCAGCCCCGCACAAAGGGTCGCCTCGAACACAATAGCCTTTATTTAAAGAAAAAAATGCCACTGGGAAAAAGGGGAGGGAGGAAAAACCGCGGGGGGGAGGGAGGGGAGGGGGAGAAGAGTCTGGAAAAGATCAGAAAAGAGCAGCGAGACAGAGCCGTTCGCCCCCCGCAGAGGACGATCGCCTCAGGCGGGTCCGGGCCGGCTGCAGGCGGGGCCGACCGTAGGTGGCAACCCCGAGTCACYGGCCGGCGGGGCGGGGGGGTGTGTTCCCTTCCCCGGCGTCCCGGAGGCGCGAGAGGCACCCGTCCTCCGGCGGCTCTCCCGGCAGCGGGGGAAGCGGGGCGACGCTGACACCCGATAGAACCTGTCGCTCCGGGCGGCCAGGTTAAACGCCTGCCGGGCTGCGCTTGTATCGCGGCATGTCCTGATCAGGGCAGATGCCCGGCCGGTACCGGCGGCCTCGCGTTTGCGCGGGACAGCGCTGTGCGGCTTGTCATCTCCCCGCAGCCTCACCGGGCGGAGGGGAGGGGAGAGGGAGAGGCGGCTCTGGCGCAGGAGCGGCGCGGGGGGCTCAGCCGGAGCCGGGGGGAGCTCAGCCGGAGCCGGGGGGAGCTCAGCCGGAGCCGGGTGGGGGCTCAGCCGGCGCCGGCGGCAGCGCGGGCCGGGGTCGGTTGGAGGAATTGCAGCACCGGGGGCTTCGGAGCTCCGGGTGCAGCGATGGGGCTGGTAGGTCAGGGAGCCGGGAGAGCCGGAGCTGTAAGGAATGTGCGGAGCTGAACACGGAGAAATGTGTGGTGTTTGGCTAATTTCAGTGGGATGAGGTCACCATCCTTTTTGGACGTTGTTTATCGAGGGATCACTAGGGAGGAACAGTTGGATGCGTGATCCTGAACGGACAAGCTTTGCGTCATAGTTGCCGCTTACAGCATCTCCCCGCGTCCCGAAATCCGTCCTGACCCTCGTCGGTCTTCATCCCCCGGATCTCTGTAACGCCCACGCCAACCTGCCCTGCAAAACCAAACATCTCCAGCTCTGGCTGTGTCCTCACCAGCCCCTAACACACGAAGCTTGGCTCGCACTGCTAATTCCCTCCTTGTGTGTTGTTTTTTTCCTCATCCCACTTCCCTGCTTTCTCCCCCTCTCCATCTCTCCCGCCTTTTGCTGCTGTCCCCAGTAAGAGGCTGGCTTAGCTGTCAAGACGACTGCGCCTTTTGAAATGATGCCGTGAACCTGCGRTCAGAAAGACAATCTAAGACCGATGTCTTAAATGTTCCCATCACTTGTTCAAGATTGCTTAGCTCTGGACCAGCTGATAGGACTCTGCACCAAGCCTGGATTTCTCCAGCGGCGGGGCTGCAAATAAGTTTCTATCAGAGACAAACCTGCAATTTCCTTCTTTGCCACTCTTTTTGCTGTTGTATGTGTCCTCTTGTTTTGCCCTAAAAAAAAAAAAAAAGGAAAAAACATAATAGGATTCCAGTGCCTGTAGCTCTGGCAGCTGTACTAATGTATTCCTCCCCAAAAAAGAGAATACAAATTCTTATACCATCTAAAAGATGTCAGAAGCTTTTCTGCATTTAAAAAATGTCTGTAGCGAAGGGATAAAGTGTTGATCTAATGCAGTTATCTACTGTTTCAAGTGCTTTGGTGTTTTTTTCTTTTTCCGTATCATGACTACAGGATTTTAAAGATTTCTAATACAGTTATTACAGCGAGATATGTTACCAATGTCTTGTCTTTAACCAGTTTGGAATTTCATGTTATAATCAACGTTTTCACTGGGGCCTGAAATGTTGTGTCTCAATGTTGCTGCTACATGCTGCACACCTCTGCTTAGCAGTAGTGTTTAGAATATAGTTGTTGGAGGGGTAGCTTCTTAGAACAACAGAAATAATGGTAAAGACCATGAAGTAATTCYGTATTTTAGTAACGTGGTTTGAAGAAATAAAATAATAGTGCATTACACTGGAAAATTACATGAGAGTGAAGAATTTAAAAAAAAAAAAATCCACCGAGAGAAGGGTCGTAATCCATTACAAATGTGGACAGGGATAGTTATGTCCAAAAACTATGGGGAAGATACAGAAGAGTGAATATCATGTGATTATGGGAAACTATAATTTCTCAGATACAGACTGGAAAATACCACTGGGAAATGATAGGGCTTACATGTTCTCGAGTGTCATAGAAACTTGATTTCTCAAGCAAACGGAGTGAATCCATGAAAGAGGATGCTATTTTAGGCCTAGTATTAATAAGCAGCAAGGAACTCCGAGAAGGCCGTCATATTGAAACTTATCTTGAACTGAATGATCACGGACTAATCCGGCTTATGTTAAATTGCAAGAGGGACAAATGTAGATCTTTGTTTAACACGTGGGATCACGGAACAGCAAACTTGGAGAAATGGAGGAAATTGGTTGGACTCGATGATGACGATTGGACTCGATGATCTTAAAGGTCTTTTCCAACCTTAATGATTCTATGATTCTATGATTCTATGAAATTCCTGAGGTTGACAGGACAGAGGAACCCAAAGATGATTTTTACCCAGAGCTATTCAAAGAAGCTGGCAAAGGAAATTACAGTTGCCAAAGCAAGGATTTGTTCAAGGTTAGAAATAGTACCCTGTGCCTAAAACACTCTGTAGTGAAAGGAGAAAGGTGGTGATGCTGGTAGCCTTAGGCCTACTCATCTGACCTTACTATGTGGGTGAATTCCTCCATGAGAAAATGACTGTGAGCTACCAGCGAGAATAGCTGTGGAAAAGGCTTATGTGAGTCTATGATGCACGAAGTGGGGTATTTTTAGTAGAGATAGGGAAGTATTAATACGGCTTTACACAGCACAGCTAAGGACCCTTGTTTGGAAAATTATGTCCAGTTCTGGTGACTTATGATCAGAAAAGATTGACTCAGGTCACCACAGGTGCAGAAGAGGATCACTGGGGCGATGGGGGGAGCAGAGATCCCATTGAATGGGAGCTGCAAGCAAGCAAGCTTGCCTTCCTTAGCTGGCCAAACGAAGCCAAAACAGCATGATGATTCACTGTAAATACATTCAAACAGTAAATATCAAAGAAGGAGAACTATTTAAATTACAGAATTATACTAGCATGAGGATGTATGGTTATACATTGGTCATGAGGACACTTAGACTGGAAAGCTTTCTAACCATTCCAGAAGCAAAAAAACAGAACTCTAGGCACAAGCACCTRAATTATTTTAAATCAGGGCATGATACTTCATTGTGTCCAAGGGGAATTTAAAGTGGACTGAGCTGCTGACCTTTGGCATTGTACTTCGACCATTCCCAAGCTTCAGGGCTTCTTCTGGTCCTCTACCCCATCTGCATTTGGCTTGTGAGTTTTTTTTCGACTGCCTCTGAAGCACTGGAAATTAGTCAGAGACAGGATGTAGAAAGGACACTGGTGACATTAAATCATCAGGTGGTTTGTGGTGCATCTTGCTCACAGGCGTACGGTTGAATTGATTGCCACATTTGGGTCACAACAAAACCTTTTCCTCAGGTGAGCCTGGCAAAGGAGTGTTTTGCCTTTTTTCCCCCTGCTACTTTCTCAGAGTCTTCTAGGAGACTTATTTGGTAAATATCTTGTTGCAGGGGTACTGGTTATAGTCTTCTGTAATATTGTGCTTGAGAGGTTTGGTCTTTTATTGCAGCTCTTAAGTTTATTACCTGATACTGAAAAGCGTTTTGTGACCCTCGATGAGTGGGGGCTGCAGGAAAGGTGTTCTGTGAGACCTCCTAAACAAAATGGCCAATGTGTAGTTGTAAAGAGGGATCATTTCCAGTCCTATCTTCCCAAAAGCAGCATCAACAGGTTATTTTTAATGCTGGAAGTAAACATGAGGGGGGGGGGGAGAGAGAGAGAGGGCAGCAAACCATTGTTTCTTGTGTGAATTGGYTTATTGCAATTAACAGTCATTCAGCTGAACTATTGTAATTGGTAATGATACAGTACATCCTTGTTAGCCCTGCTGTTTCAGGTGCAGTTTGGCACTGCTTCTGTACATAATGCTAACCCTAAGCGTTGTCATTCATYTGCATCGTGCATGCCCTCTCCACAGTTTCTGCAGAAGGTGGTTATGTTGCGTTCCTAATCGATACCTATTGTGTATTTGAGCAACGCTTAGCAGGACCCAGTTTCTGCATTTCTGGCACTGAGGAAGCTTCTTGACTTGCAGCTTCCTCATCCTATGCTTTGGATTGAAGATGCTTATTAGCAGAATAATAAAATCATTAAATTTATATTCCTTTTTATTGCTGAAGCACAGCCCAAGAGGACCTGTATCGTGGGAATACACATTCATTTATTGCATCCTATACATGAGATAAAGATTCCCTGGGGTTTACTTCAACTGCTACTAAGCAATAATGTCTAATGTGATAGCCCACTTACTTAAGGAAAAAAAAATTTCCCCTACCCAAGCGGTGATTTTCCACTTCAAATTCCTAGAAAGTGATGGCTTTCTAAATGACAAGCATCTGAGATGAAACATTCCCCAAGTCTTCCAGAAGTTAGTTATACATGCTTTTATGAGTATGCTATGTGACATTTTTCCTTTCTTTCAAGCTAATTGTAATTCCAAAGTCAGCTTATAGATCCTGTTTCACAATTGACAAGAAATATTAGTATGGCATATCACAACTGCATCTCAGTAATCTTAGGGCCTTCTTACTCTCTTGTTGAGACTATTAAAAATATCTTGAGGTCCCCAGGCTCCCCTACCATCAAGACTGCTATTGTGCCCATGCCAAATTGACTTTGGAGTCAAATGAAATTTTTGAGTGCATGTCAGTGGATTTCCAAAGAGGCCTGTAAAGTGGTTCACGTGAACTCTAAGCTGTACCTGGAAAAAGAGAAAAGATATGTTCCACAGCAGGGAATTACTAGAGCACAGCAATGCTTCAGCTGTACGTCTGTCTCTCAGTATGGCACCAAAATCAGAGCTGTGATGCGAAGAGTGCAGACTCAGCAAGACCAGTTCTCCACCATATGGAGATTTCCCTGTGACAGCTGAATCTGAATATAACCGGTAAAAGCATCTTAAAGGCTGCTTTGTGCCTTTTGAGCAGCACAAAGCAGCTTTATCGGGAACAAGGATTTGGTCCAAAAGTTTTTCCCAGATGTAAAATGTCAGTTATTATACTAGATGGTAACTAACAACTGCAAGGATTCTGTTGAATACCTGGCAAAGTAAAAGGCTGACATGAATATAACAGCTGTATTGATTTATCCAGAAGCCCTCATTTTCTGGATGATACATCTATCTCTGAAAATATCCTTAGGATCTTTTCTCCATCAAGAATCTCAGAATCTAATCATGTAAGAGGAAAAAGCCTCACCTAATATTGGCAGAAAGACCAGATGAGTATACTTCCAATGCTGAGAATTGTTCATTATTGTAGAAATTGTTATTGGCTCTTTGTAGTAATCAATAATAGCTGTTTCTTCAGGGTGACATAACTATTTTTACTTTCACCTTTTCTGCATGTAGTCATGGGAACAGAAACCAACCTGTGAGAACCAGGCTTAGGAACAATTTGAGCATTTGAGGTGTCTGGGAGATGGTCACTAAGTCTCATCACTTTCCTGGCTTCCAGCTTAGCTGTGTGCCTTACCGCCAATGCCATCAGAGCATCGGAACAGGTTTGTTTCCAGTTTTGCCAGCTGAGAGGCTTTCCCCCCCCCCCCCTTTTATTGACACTGCTCTAGCAAGTTCTAAAGGGAGATTTCAGAGTATTCTTGAAGGTTGTTTAAGCCTCTGGGTGTTCTTTTGTTATAAGTAAACTGTCTGCAAAAGATGCGTTTCCAAACCCCGAAATATTCTGTCCTGACCTCACACGCAGCCTGACCCAGGCAGACCTACCAGGCTTCAGTACCGAAGAGATTACCGCAAGATGGAACCTCTGTGTTTGCTACGCGGTAATGCCAGCAGATTCCTGGAGAGAATCCAGTCAGGAGCAATCATCATCTAAGGAATAGTTGTTCTAGAAACCTAGAGGAAAACAGCACTTCTCTTGTCAACACTGTTCCCTTGGGAGMTATAGCTGATATAGCTAACCCTGATTCCCTTTGTTAAATCACATGGATCTTGCCCTGCATGTATGACAGAGATACTATTGTGCTACTGAAGGATGTTCCATTCCAGATCTAGTTCTTACAGACACAGTTCTGGGTCTTCCTTCATGGCATTAACAATTCCCTGCCAGCCTTTGTCTAACATATATCCAGCCCTCTAGTGGATCCACAAGTATTGGATCCAAGATATACGCACACCTGTATGAAGGTATAATATCCTTGTGTGTCTCTGGCTTTTACCATAAAGCTTGTATTCCTTGTCGGTCTGCCTCTTGTGACTCAACAGTTTTTACCATTATTCTTGGCAATTTTCTCACCTTATATAGTAAATGGTAACTGAGATTTACAGTTTCCCAGGTACCATTCGTTCTGCCTCATGATAATACGCATAAAATCTGGTAACTCTAGAGAAAAAATAATTACCCAGCTGTTTGTCTGCAAATATCTCTTAGCTGGATTCTGCTTATCCACCTGAGTCTTCAGAGTTAGGAGAGGAAAGAAGATCAGCAGGTTCACTGACTGATCTTTAGGATAATTTTGCTTTTGCCTGTAACTTTTTATCACAGGGTTTGGGGAGATCTCTGCCCCGTGCATGTGAAGAAAGTGACAAGAAGTGCTCCAAGTGGTATCAGGATGAGAGTGGCTGTCTTGTGATGCAAATAACGGTCTTAGCAACCCTCACATATTGCATAGGTGAGACCCAAGAACAGGTAYCTAGTTTAAATGTATCTCCAAGGARACATGATTCTATTCAAATATTTTCCTTGCTGAGTTTCAGTATTCTCTGTATCAAATATGTTCACTTTTCAAGTTAAAAAAAAAAAAATCTAAATGCTCTCAGGACAAATTCAGCCTAGCCCCCAAGAATCAAGCTTCCCTTCTTCTCCCCTCTCACCAGCTATGATGAATGTTCTGCAARCCACATTACACCCTAATCAGCATTTGCATAATCTTTACTATCTCTATGATTACAGTATGAAGGGGTTATATATAAGCTAGACAGTAATTAAAGAGAGCTAGAAAGAACCCAGGTCCAATGATTAGCATAAAGGAGTAATGACTTAAGAGCACATAGACTGGGGAGAAAAGCTGAGAAGGAAAAAGGCGAGTTGGCTATCCAGGATAAGGCTTCCAATGAACCTGAGAGGTATAGGATGGCAGAACTGCTAGCACAGGGGCGAGGAGGGAGGAGGCCTCCCAGTCTGAGGCCAGTCAGCTGCCAGATAGTTGTAATGAGCTGTGGATCTTTCCTGTACGGCATTTGGAAGAGAGGTACCCTGGTAGGGTAACTACCTTGAGTTTCTTARTCATGCGGGACTATTCAGACTTCTGGTGCAGACCCACATCAAGGCCTGAGCAGCAAGAGGAGACCAAACAGACCTGTTGGACATTGGGTCTTCAACTATTGGATATAGTCTTTAACTATTCCACTGTAGAGGCTGCTGTTTTGATATTGGGGGGATAACAGACAAGTTCTGTTGGCACCAACCCACAGAAGAAGAAGCCCCTCCTACTCTTCCAGACGCTGAAAGACCTGTTGTGGAAGTGGTGAAATATTAGCTCAGACCCTGTGAAGGTCTGAGCTAGAAGTATTAGAAAAATTCCTTTGGAGCCTTCAGATGATTGGAAAGGAGTGTGTCTGACAAAACTGGCTTRAAGATTTTCCACAAGAAATGAGTGAGCTACTACTGTCAGCGGTGGTCATCTCCTGAAGCCATGGGATGGTATATCAGTCACAGGCATCCTCCTGCAGAAAAGTAGACAGAGGGTGGTAACACTTTGCTGTAGCTGCCCTCATGACGAAAAAGAGCTCCTTTGAAACTCAGGAGAGATGCTTAGGCTGCAACTCCATAAAGAACCCTTGGAGCAGCRGAAGATGTATGGAGAAGTCAGCTGGTCAGCTTAAAGGACACACCTAGTAATCTGCTGCCAGTGTGGAAAACAAGGACTCTTTGCAAAGCAAAAAGAGATGAGCATGTATTTGTTTATAAAAATAGATAATAATAGAACAGAACCTGTTGGCAAACTGCAGGCAGGCCCTGGCAGTCTTGTAGTTTAGCAGATGTAGTCAAAGAAGCCCCAGAATATTATGAGTGCAACCCTCTCACTTGAATAATAGCAGACAAATGTCATCGCTGGGGTTGAGGACAAGGGGCTGCCATGTCCATTCTCAAATGGAATAGCTGAATTCTCAGGATCCCTAGGGAGATGGGATAATGGGACTTCACCATTCACTCGGTCACGCCACAGCAGTTCCCAGGTTCTTCACTTTTTCATGCTTCCTAGATTATATCCCAGAGAGATAAAAGCCCATATCTGATCCTGTACCACTTTGCTGAGGTCAATCTCCAGTGTCTGCTCTAGCCATTGAGAAAAGTGCTTCCACGTCCTGAATTAAATGCTCCCCTGTTGCAGATGACGTGAGTTAAAATGCACAAAATCTAATGTCATCTTTGTACCGAACGAAAAGTTGCAAAAAGCTAAATTCTTCTTTGACCTCAGTCTTATCTGAGGTATGCTAATTTGTCTTTGTGCAATTGCTGCAGAATTAAACCAACGTAATCCAGAGCAGAAGGAGGCCCCAAACCTCTCCTGGGCTGTTAGAGATAATACACAGTCATAAAACCAAAACCCAGTATCCCTCCCTCCTCCAGTTTCCCTGAGGTATCAGGAAACATTCTGATCTTAGATCCAAAGTGGAAAGCTGTGGTATTTGCAYTAACTTTCCTGGAGTTATTCCCAATCCAGACTGTGGTAACAGACTGCCGACTCAGCTAATATCAGAACTTTTTTTCTTTAGCTGGACCTCCCATTTCAGCGGTTGTGGAGAGAAGGTGGCAATCTGCGTCTTTCCCTGGAGAAGGAGAAGTTATTTCTAACGGTATTGCCACAAAAGTATAGCTTTGCATCTTTTATATACTTCAGGAAGTTCTTTATTTGTAAGAATGGCATATCTAAAACTCAGACACCTTTGAGGAGCTACAAATTGCCAATTCTCACAATTTTTATCATAAGTTTTGTGATATTTGAGGCTTTTTCCTCAAAGTACCAGCTCTTGGAGTGATGTGATTATGTGAGAAACTCTCATTTTTCTTTCATTTAAACAAAAAGGCAGTAATTTTCTTGCTCTCATGGTTGTAGTGAGAAAGCTTAAAAATATAACCTGAGCACACTGCAAAGGCTCAGGAATCAGAAGGCAAAGTAAAATGAGTTGAACATATATTCGCTGCTAAACATTATAATTAGAAGTCCATGTCATAATATTTTTTTTAAAGATCTGACTCATGATTTTTAAATGATTCAATTTGGCAATACCATATAGACTAACTCTGCTCTTGGATAAAATTCTTTGTCACGCTAAAGGCTAAATTGAGCCAAGAGTAAGTTCACTATAAACAATTGCACGTATTGTCTATTCTTGGCTTTTTAAAATCATCATCTACTCTTTACAAGAACTCTATAACAAAATGAAGACTAAAGCTTTCATCCAGCCAAGACCCAATGTATGACAAATATAAAAATTGAAAGGCACAACAGAAACAGAAGCTAATAAAACTTGCAAGAGGTGAGATTTATTTCTTTAAAGTGTAACTTTTCCCATACCCACTGGACCACAGTCTGTTCTGGGTTACACTAAGGTAAACCCAGAGTAAATCCAGTGAAATAATCTGACTTTGTTGGTCACAACTGATACATTTTGCAGCGAATTGATATCAGTTCTGCTAAGCGTATTTGTCATTCCATTTCTAGTTCCAGCATTTATATCAAAATCTAGGAAGAACAATGTGACAGGGGAATTGAGGAAGTACTAAAATTAAGCCTCTGTGTGCARCTTCAGTTTGACTGATATCTCTTCTGCCCTGCTTCTGAATATTAATTCTGAAACCTTTAATGATGCTATCACATTTTTTCCACAGGATCCTCTACCTCCCTGAGTAACGGATCATTCTGTTGGGGTTTAAACGTGAAGTGTGCGGTGAGAGAGACTCCTGCCTTCCAGATCTCTATTTCAGTTTAACCTTAAAGAGGTAATTGGAGCTACACAAACCAAGTACTATAGAAAGTAGGTGAAAATGGGCTATTTGTGCACTCAGCTGGCAAGGAATCCCAGATTGCAAAGAGAGTTTACCATGTTCTGCTTCAAACACCTTGAATGAGAAGGGGAAAGCATGTGGCCTGCAAAAGAAAACTGATCCAGGAGTCATACTTGCAGTCTTCTGATCTATAATCAGAGGGTGTTATCCACTGTGCTAGTAGCATGCTGTTGGCAAGGTCTTCACTTGGACAGATGCACTCTATAACCAAAGTTGAAAGACGGATAATGAAATTTATTTCTAAAACTCCACCTAACTTTTCCCCAAAATAACAGAGCAAAATGAAACCCTCGCCAGGCTGATATGAAGATGAATTGAGTGTTTGTGAAGCCCTCAAGAACAGCAGTGATGAGCACTAGAGAAAATTTTAGGACTTGAGCTACCATATCACTGACAAAAAGTAAGGGCGGTAGAGGTCTTAAATGGTAACTTTCAAACCCTCCAAAGCCAAGAGCACCTATCCATCAAACTCTCTTTTAAAATCCTGATTACCTCCTAAAAAATGACCCAGATGGGATTCAAAGGGCAGAAAAGAAGGAAGTACCAGAGAAAAACAAATATATGGCATCCTTACTTAGGAGGAAACAGATGGCCTTTAAAACAAGCCTGAATAACACACAATAAAATATGTAGGGGACCACACATTAAATACTGCAGATAAAACAAAATGACTAAGGGATCCTCCGTCCATCTTGTGTACCAAAGAAATTCAAGTCCTTCGGAAAGAACAGTATCCCACTAAGGACTGCATCATAATGCAGTCTCTATTCTGTCATTTTTCTGAGTCATCTGAATTTCTGAATCACCTGAACTTCAACCTCATTGTCACTTGGACATGTAGATTTCTAGTTTGGGGCGAGGGGAAGGAGAGTGAAGACTTTTTTTTAATGTATTATCTGGAATCATTCATATCTTCATGCTCAGGAAGAGGAGACTCTTTAGATCCACTCCACAGACTTCTACTGCTTGACCTAATGGAATATTTGCTCACAGTACTACAATGCCATGTACTCTGGAGGGGAGAGCACCTCTCCTGCCATCACAGCTTCACTGCTATTTATTGACAGCAGAACAGGGAGGCTCAGCAGCCTGATTGCCTTTCCACGCACTGACGGGGGGGTATCACACATCTTGATGGGCATTCCCCTAAAATGGACCTTTCTGTGTCTCAGTCTTTTCCACATCCCTGCTTCCTCTCACGCTGTTCACTTCTCCCATTGTTTTAACTTCACTCTCCATTGCTCAGGGATCTCATCCTCATCCCAGTCTCTCTGATGGCCTCGCTATAACCTCCATCTCTGGATTCTCCATCCAAGTACTGTTCTCTTTCTACACTGTCAATGCCTTCGCACCAAGGACCATCCATCTTTTAATCATGTTAATTCCTGCTTCTCCTTCCTATTGCTTATATAATTTCCCTCTCCCTTTCTCTCCTTCTCACCTCTAGGCCTGTGCCCCACACCAGGGTACCATTGTGAAACCTTTGCCAAAAAAAAMCCCAAAGGCACGTTATTGAAGATTGCTATGCTGCAATTTGAGCTCTTGTTGGTGCTTGAACACTACAAGGGCCATATAACACAAAGTATTGAAATACATAAAAATACATGCAGAAATAAGGGTCAGTATGTTTGTCTGTAATTCAGGTTCACAATTCCAGTAGTCCATCATGCAGTACACTCCACAGAATGTGCACATTTTTAAATAGTTATAGGAGGGTCCAGGAAACCCGAAAGCCATMTAGAACTGCAGAGTCCAAGAATCAAGAACTTTAACATGTGCTCCGTTCTGCATAGGAGATCAAAGGAAGGGGGCTAATTAGGCTTGACACCCTCTTTCCTGCAAGGCTAGACTTAGTTTTACAACCCAAATGGAATGGGAGGAGTAGTCTGTTGAGGATATTTATTGAATCCGAAGTAAATCCAGAGACTCAGTCCAACCTACACCCTTAAAAAATTAGGAAAAAATCACAAAATCTCTRCACTTCTCATGGCATAGTCAGAGGCCTTCCCTCATTGAAGAAGGTCAAGGAGAACAAGTTTGGAAATCTAAAATTTGCCTAATTTCTGAAGAATGAAAAAAAAAACCCAGAGATTATTTTACCGTGAAGCATTAAGAAGAGACACACTTGCAAGTAAAAGGGTCAGAGTAAATACATCATACCCTGAAGCCTTCAAAGTGATAGCAATAACACACTTAATATACCAGTGTCAAATTTTTATGTCCTTGGTGTATTCCAGTAATAACTGGAATAAGACTGATTTTTGTCTCTAAGCTTATATGTCTCTTTTCCCACAGTTCAGACAAACCCTGCTGTCTGGAATAAAATTTTGAAGGGACAAAGACAGAACAAGACTAGGCATGACTAGCCAAATTATTAGGGATGGCCTGGGATGCTGAGACTCAGAGATAGGTGCTGTGATATCTGGAACAGAGTTATTCTCCCCCTTTCTCCTCCCTCAAGAATCTCTAATTATTTCATGCAGCAGAGAAAAGCTTCAAACGGTCTGCAGGGTCTTCTCTTCCAGCATAGTTCCAGCTCTGCCTGRATGCTTTGCTGATAGACAGGAGGTGAATGGATCTCTTTGTCAAGTGCTCTAACCCCTGCCTCTTGTGTCATCTCCAGCAGCTGACACAGAAACAACAAAAACAACAACAAACAGACTGACACAATAAGCAGAGTTTCAGGCATCTAGCTCCAGTTTGAATTTTGAAAGGAGAAAGGCACTGCCTGGTGGCATGCAGTAAGATGTGTATGCCATGGGAAGGGATGGATTTAAAGCTTTGGTCAGATGGCCTCTTGCAAGTGTAACTGTGGCAGCATAAGGAATTAGCTCCTTGTCCTTCAACTACAACTCCTGGGGTGAAAACTGTTGCTTTCCCTTAGCAGGGCTGGCGGAGCTGCTCGTGACCTAACTCATCTGCTTCAGTGCAAGAACTAACTGGTCAGACATCGCAGTGGAGCAGATGAGGAGCTCAGGTGAACCGTTCTGCTGTGACAACGGTAACCTYGGGCAGAGGCGTGATGAACTCAAACACCTGAAAGGACAATCATGTCTTAAATTGCTGCAGCCTCTCCTAAAGTGGTAGTGTATATCCAAGGATGTCTCCCCTTTTCAGTGCCTCCTTTGGACTATTTTCAGTAACTGGCATTTCAGCATAGTGGCTTTTGTGGATCCCCTTCTGATGTTACCTTACCATCTCCATGCACTGGGGGACCAAGGGGTCTGCCACAGATCTGCAGATCCTGCTGTGTAGCTGTGTTCTGATTACCCCATCTGTAGGGCAATCCTCCCTTCACAGCGAATAAATGCACTAACAATTCAAAGGCACTAGTAAAAGGAAGGAGGCCACAAAAAGTGTAAATATAACACTTTTACAATAACTGATAGGAATTTTTTCCCATATCAATCTTACCACAAAGTTAGTCAAGCTTAGCCAAGAGTCACTTGTATCGAAACAGAATATCCTTTAGCTAAAACATTATTGTCACTGTTATGTGATGGTCCGAAGAATAACTTTAAACATACCTTTAGCAAAATAAACCAAATAGCAGCAGAAAGGCATGGAGAAGRCAGCTGGTGCCTGCCCAGTCTTCAGGATCCCCAGACATGCACAAAGCCAGCAGGCTGTCTTTTGAATCTTGAATGTTTTTACTATCGACTGACTTTGGTTTTGCCCTGTCTCCTGCCTCCCTCATCATCACTATGGTGACTACTGTATCACAGCCTGTCTCCCAGCCTTTGAAACTGTCTCTCTCTCTCCCTTATTCATCCTTKCTCCCTTAGCATCCCTTTTCCCTTCGACCCAATCCTGCCCTTTAAATGATAGGATCAGCTCTGGACTGTGGCTGAAGTCATCCCAGCTGTCCAGCCTGTCCCTGCTGCGTGCTTGTCTCATTGCTCATCAATCATCTCCTGAACTACCTCGGTTTGCCAAGCAACATTTTAAGGCAAACTGAAATAAGCAACAGTTCACCTTGAAACACAGGCTCCCAACTGTGGCAGCCAAAGAGCTGACTGACAAGCAGCTGTACAACAAAAGGGAGACGAACAAATGTCCTAAGGTAAACTTTCCCTTCTCTTAAAACAGTCTCCTCGATAAATACAGGTAATGAATGCTCATCCATCTTCCTCTTATTGATTTAATCTTATGTCAAACCTACCTTTTCACATATTCTGGAAGAGATCCTGTTTTCCTCCACGTGTCAGCCAGCATCACCTAGCACAGCGACTGATAGGAGCAGAGTTCAGGGATGATAACGAGCTGTGTTATTTCTGATGCAAGACACAGCCCCAGAGGCTCGGAGGTGCTAACTCAACATCAGCTTGGTAAATGAAGTCCGAGGCTTCAGACAGAGGCATCTCAGCCTTGCGTATCCTCCTTAACGTATTGAAAAAAAGAGAAATTATTAAAAGCATCAGATATGCAGAGGATCGAGTAAGGCTGTTACTTTTAACACTCCTTATTCCCTTTCCCATTAGCTTTTATCCCAATTTTCTATAGAAATAAGGCTTATGAGATCAGCTTTGCAATGCACATCTTTTCCTCCCCCATCTTCTTCCCCCATTAGCCAATCTCAACACAATTTAATACAGAAAGTAAAGTTCTTCAGAGTTAATTAAATTCTTACAGGATTTATAAAAACCAGTGGCCAGGAAGCAGAGCGTGTTTTGGACCTCCCCAAGCTGACCTCAGATGATTTGCTCCAGTTACCCAATTTCTTGGGTTTAAAATACTTGGGGCGGGGGATGTTGTAAGGGAAAAGAAAGGGGAAGCGTAGTGCTTTGGTGAGTACACGCGGTGCCTCAATTCGTGCTATACACAACAGCAACTGCAGTGCCATTGTGGTAAAGGCCAAACACAGGAGCCCTCCGGCCACACTCGGCTAGCATGCTGAGGGCAGGCAGGAGAGGGAAGAGGGCAGGCTAATGCAATGCCAAAAAAGTGTGAAAAAAACCAGGAAACTTCATGTAGCTGTGTAACTGCAGTCACACCGGTGGGACCAACAAGCTTCTCCTGAGCAGCACGGCTTACGGTCCAGACAAGGACTAACCAAATCCTAGTCTAAAGGTCTGAAGTCTGACTTAACAGGAGCTGTAAAAGGATATTGGACATTAGGGATATGTCATCCGGGAAACGTCTAAATATAGCTTTACATGAAATGAACACGGGGTGCTGACAATGACTGCCATGAACGTGCGACCTTAGGATAAGGATGAAAAATTAATCAATTAAAAATGTATAATAGGAGATAGCAGCCACCGAGGAAGTGCATTGCACAGTGCAAAGGGCTGATTGAGTACCAGGGAGGAGTAGCTGTAGCTCCGTTCTTCCACCTTTAGTTGCTGTGCCGCATGGGCCCTGGTACCAACATTACAACTACTGTCCCACCCCCATACCAAGAGCTGGAATGAACCCTGTGCTGTGTAGAGCTGCGTGAAAGAGCTGTAGTCCCTGTAATGCAATGGCAGACAGCAGGAAAAAGAGATTCCCTAGCTGGATTATGGCCAGTGGATAAATGGTCAACAGTGGAGGAGGACTGTTGATGACGCCCATCTCTGGAGCACGGCTAGTTCTGGTGGGTTTGTTGTGGCTAATGGGGATGTGAGAGACCTTGAGAGATTACCGGTTGTGGGGGAGTGGGGTGAGGTATTGCCCCGGTTTCCCTGGTGCTCCTCATGTACTGGGAGTTGTTACGGCTTGACCACAGCCCTCCTGTTATTTACGGTTACAACAGCAGCTCGCACGGCCCTGCAAAGAGAAGAACGGTCACATCAGGGGAAGGGATGGGTTAAAAAGGAGGAGGAAATGACAAGACAATCTCAAGAGAAACCTGGAGCAGCAGAAAAACACGGAAGCTGTAAGGTGCAGGGAAGATGGAAATGAGGAGGAAAGCCAGCCAGGTAAAGGCAGCGGAGCAGCCGTGGGGAGGTGAGGGAGGCAGAGTGGCTGAAGAACATGGAAGTCGCAGAGCACGATATCATTTATGCTTTATGCAGAGATAACAGTAGATATGAGTATAATTAACTTAAAAGTCAATACTGCCCTTTACGTGATAGGAACATAGATCTGCAGAGAAACAGGCTTCATTATTTTTCCTGCTTACAGAATGACCTGCTATCAGGGAAAGCCACTCTTTGGCTGGCTCTTGTAAGGTACTGGAGGTGACAACAACTGTCCATTTTGGCGAAAAGGGAAAAGGTTATTTTAAATGGGCCGGAGCAGATGTTGTTTTCTTTTGTTCCTCCAGAGGAAAAGAAGACAAGAGCACACAAATGGAGAACGAGAGGGAAGAGACGGGGAGACAGAAAACACAGCGGCTGTTGTGGTGCTGACTCTTCCTCGCCATCTCATTGTGAAAGAAAGGGCACAGCGCACGCTCTTATCATTTCCTCTGAGATGATTTGTACCGGCATTCAGCTGTTCAGGGCACTGCTCAGCCTTTCTGAGCACCCTCACAGTACTCCAACAAAAATGCAGTCTTGGCTGCCTAATCCAGACTTTGAAATAGGGGCACAAGCAGACAGAGGAGAGAAGAGGAAACGGGGAGAGGGAAGAAAGAAAATAAGAAGTAGAAGCCCAACCGGGTGGAAATGAAGGTTTCAGCCAGATCCTTTCCTTCAATTTCCCTGACTACAGAATTTTTCYGAGATCAAGTAGAAGGCACCCATCTTAGTAACTTAGTGATTTCRGGGATTTGAGAAGAGCCTGGGCAGGGCAGCCCTGACGGTTACATTTTCCCCAGAGGTCTGTCCTCCTCACCTAGTGCCCACTACAGACCCCAAATGGGCAGAAACCCCACTCACTCATCATTTTATCCTTTATTAATGACTTTCTAGTTTGTCACATGAATTTAACAGAACCCTGAGCCTGTGATAATAGGCCTTTTGCTCCAGTCAATTCCATGTATTTTTAATAATTTCATTACTTTTATTTTTTAAAAAATCTTGTGTGAGGGACTCAGTTCAACCCTGTGTAACCCCAAATACTTTAAATATGTTGATTTCCACATTTTCACCCTGCTTTATTAAACCAAAATCAGTCCTGCTTTAATTTAGTGTAGCGGACTGTCAAAACTGCCGCAGTTCAGTTGCCTGCACACCCTCGGCTCCCGTCCCCGCTGTAGGGATGCCGGGGAGGGTGGGCACAGAACTGCTGGGAAGCTGATTCAGCCGTCACACTCTAATCCGCTGCAGCGTGCAAACTACCAGAGAGTGGTCACCTCTTGTAGGACAAGCTCTCCTTKTGCTGGGCCTGGCAGAGCCCCCATGGCCGGTGCAGGGAGGGGACATGCACCGCACGTATCCTGCTTCCCCGCTTTTGCAGGGGCTCAGGCATGGACCCTGGCAGAGTTATTGCTCTGGCTGGCACCACGGCCATCCCCAGCCACTGTTCTCCCCCATAGGTGGAGGGACGAGCGCTGTGCTCAGTGCATGAGCAAACACCTACCCCAGAAACGCCAGGGAAAGGTTTGCAGGGCCCAAGGGAAGAAAGCAAGCTGCTGCTGCCAGCTGCCTCGGACAGAAAGCAGGCAGGCAGGCAGACCCTCCCTCTGCCAGCACGGCAGCAGCGGCCCCTCTGCGTCCCGYAGCACAGTGGTCCAGGCACTAAGGCAGGAGAGAAACCAGCCCCGTCTCTCCYAGTCCCTGGAAAGGGTCCGAGCCACGGGGTTGCTCACAAGGCTGTTGTGGCTGTGCTGGAGCAGAGCCTTGGCCCAGTACACGGGGGTCGGGAGAGATGTTGCAGAGCGGGGGGATCGCCTCACCTTGATTTGAAAGAGAGCATGGCTGCCGATACGTTGGAGGTGGGTTGGAACCTGCTGTGTGGCGTCCCTGCGGGGAGACGCATGGACATGGTCTGAGCATCACGTTTTCAGCTTTAGGGCTGGAGTGCCTCCACACGCACACAAACTTCAGGTAACCAGTGAATTTTCATTTTGAAAGCCATGGTGCTTCTTTGGGTTAGGTTTTAGCTAAGGAGGGATTTTCCACTTCCCCGTGTACAGATCTGCCCTCGCTGCCCGTGTGCTCTCTCTGCACAGTGGGTGTAGCAGCACCCGAAAAGGCTCCCGCCACCTGCGCCCAGTGCGTGTGTTTGTGGCGTTTTGTTTATTGTGCTGTGGTGTGACAGGCTGAGGGTCCCAGCTGCTAATTCCTCTCTCCCTACATTGTAATGGGGCCAGTCCCACCTGAGCCATGCCAGCAGAAATACTCACTGTAAAAGTACAGATGTGAGGAAAAATAAGTTGTTAAAATATTGACCCTGAAGTACAGAGGGAAGTAAAGAGTCTCCTGAGAAAGGAGACTCTTCTCTGCTGCGTTTTATTAAACAAAAATAACCTGGACACACCGGAGAGTCAACTATTTGCCCAGGCCCCAGTGAAGAGATTTGACTYTTATTCTTCTCTTGCTGCTGCTCCCTTTACTTCCCTGTGAAGGAAGGAGGATGAAAACACCTCCCCGGGTTGGCAGGAGGGTCCTGTTCAGACCTGGGCCCCAGGTCCAGGCGAGGGAGCTCACAACTGAGGATGCTGCTGGGTCCGGTGGGGGAGAAGGGACAGGAGCAAAGAAAGCCGGACAGGCTTCCCACATCACACATGACCCACCTGCATGAAGTCACCTGAAGGACTGACATCTTAAACTCCAGAACGTTTTATACATCTTAACTTTACACCAACAAAACTGAAGCAGAGCTAAACAGATATTTGCCCCCACTCCCTGTAAACTTTCATAAGCTGAAATAGTTTGGTCTTTGCTTTTGCTTTGGGACTGTAATTTTTTTTAATAACCCAGGCGTTGTTTCAAGAGAAACCTCAGGAGCTGAAGGACTGTTAAAGCTGAGAAACACAGGTAGCCAAAGAGCACACCATCCCAGGAATGAAACCAGTAGTCCTTGACAAAAATAAATCATTACTGAAATAGAACCTAATCTTAATAGATATTTTAATACATTTTTTTTAAGGTATAGAGCCCAAGAATTAAATGAGTGTTATCTAGAGGCTAAAGTGTGCTGGCCTCTCTAGATTCTCCCCAAGCCCCCAGAGATGACGCATGTGATACTGGGAGTTTAACTGCAAACACTCACAGAAGGCCACCAGTCTATTTTAGTCCTCAGGGTCATTTCTTGCCCTTCCATGGAAATACCCATTTTAAGTCTCTCTGCCTCCGACCCCTTGGTCAGCCCTTAGTCCCATTCCCAGCACTTGGAGGATCTCTTTGAGGGGTGTGATGACAGAAGAAAGGGATTGAAGAGCAATTTTCTGCCTGAGAGGTATTCTAATCCATCTGGTTATCTAGTCCATTCAGGAGGATCAGCTCTACATTATAGATGTAAAAACCACAGGACTCTCCCAGATTGCAAGACCTTTAGCTGCTAAACCAGGGTGAGAGGATTGTAAAACTTTCCTGGAGAATGACTCCATCAGAGAAAATCTGTACCCCAAAGAGAGCTGCTAGAGCCAGACATAGAAAGAATAAGGAGCAAAAACAAACACAGTGAGGCGCCCTGTAATTTCTCTGCTGTTACAACACCCATTGGGGATACAGCACCCATCCATGCAAGTTAAGGCAGCTTTCCAGAGTTGCTGCATCCATGCTGCATGCTAAATGAACCCTCAGGATCTCAGCTGTAAGCTTCTCACCTTGCACCAGCATTTCTACCAGCACACAAACAAATGGGGACAGACAGCAGCACGGCGGCTCCTCAAGACCCAATAGATGAGCATGAAATGCGGGCAACAGGGCAACCTGCATGAAAGCCTTCAAGCCTGCTCAGAAATGCATCTGTCAGCCCAAAGAGAACAAAAAACAGACAACTCTTTGAAAACTTCAGGTATATTAGGACACTGACACAAAGGAGGACTCATCTGCAGCTTAACTTTGGAAAGTTACTTTGGAGAAATGATTTAATACTGTGCTGTATTCRGGATGTTGGGGATGTTGAAGTGAGGTTCCTTTATTAAATAAGGGGTCATTAGTATGTTTTCAAACTACTCAAGCATCTACACAACCTGAGACCTGAGTGGGAGGTTGGTCTTCCTTTCTCACACATCAGCCAGCCAATCCCAGCCCTTAGCTGCACTTGTCTAGGAGGAAAGCATGGCAGCTCCCCACTTCTTGGTCATCAGCTTAAAATAACAGRTTTCAAGACAAAGCCCAGGCATGATTTTTGCCGCTGCTTTTCAAAATGGACAGCTGCTTCTAGGTCAGTAAAAGCACTTCTTTTTCTCTATCCAAATTACTTATTTCCTAGGTTCTTACCAAATCTTTTTAGCCCTCATATGCAAGAATTGCGAGAGTGATTTTTATGTAGGTGACAGATAGAACAAACATCCCCGGGAGAGCTGGGGAGCCCACCCTCCTACAAACATTGGCACACGGGTTTCCATGGGCCAGTGTTGCCTGAGACTTCGCAAACAATGTCTGGAGAAGCTGAGACACATGCTGCAAAGGAGCAGCTTTCCTCCTGGACAAGTAGCGTTTCCAAGAAAAGGATGTTCTGTTCCCCGCCACCTCTAAAAACAAAACTGATTCTGTCATCTCCATGTTTGTTTTGCTACATCTGATATTTTTAAATTGTTTATTAAATACAGTGGTGATTTAATGGAGTGTTTGTAATAGCATGAGATCTGTGCCATTGGCTTGAGCCAAGAGCCAGAAGGCATGCAGAAAAACTTCCCCCGTCATGCTGCCGTTGCCAAGCCTCCATGGCTTGCAGAAAATCCTTTCCGATCACCCAGTACTAAACCTCCTTAATGTGATTCCACCACCAACAACAACTGGGATGAAACTGCTGTGAGAAGTTGTCTCAGAGTCTGAACTCATGCACAGAGAACCTCTCTTTAATTTCACCATAATTGTCAAAATTTGTTTTCCAAATCCTATCGTAACCACAATATAGAAAGTGTTGATGTAAAAATCATCTCCCCTCGCTGCATTTATCAAAAATCACAGGACTCGTGCTGCAGTACTATTGCACTGGAAACTATTACAAGGAAAGCTCATTAAATTTCATTGCAGAAGTGACCAAACATGAAATGTATACAGCAAAACAATTTCAAGGAAAAATCTTAAAAGATCCCATTTCAGGAAAATGAAAATGCAGGCTTTTCCATCTGGAAACTGAAGGGAAGACTGTGCTTATGTAGTTACAATGCTAAAACAAATACCAGAAAATACAGAAATCAGCTTTATAATAATGAAATAAAGTCATTGCAAATTAAGTGACTGCTTACACAAAATACACTAAACAAAAACGTTAAAATTACAATATTAAGACATAAATCCACAAAAGGGGAATTCTAAATTAAGTCAACTCTTTGCTTAATGCAATTCTTATAAAAATGACACTTTTCCAGAAAGATACCTTAATCCCAGTATATTTTTTTCTGTGGACCAGGCCATAGAGTAAGAATGAGTAAATTATTATTTACACAGTTTAAGTAATGTGTAAGTTAAGTATCTCACATTCACAGATAAATGTGTGGGACTCAAGGCATCCAGCAATACAAACAAGGCACCAGGACTGCATTTCACTACGGCTGTCTCTCTTCCCGTCACCCTCCATGGTGCAGAGTCACTTCTGCAGGGGAATCGGTGACATTTATACCCCCCTACCCCATGCTTTCCCCAAAACCAAACCCAAAAGCAAATAACAAGCAATGGAAACTGTGTCACCTTTCTCTCCGCTGCTGCCCTTCCACATGCAGAAGATGGGTGGCTGCCTTACCCCGGGGGGCAGCGGGGTCCGTCTCTCTGCCCCCTCTCCCAGGTGCTCCTCATTGCCCACCCGCAGCAAAGGTTCACGGTTGAGCTGGAAAGCCACATGGACACTGGTCCTGCTGCGAGGCTTGAGGCCACCCATGGGAGATGCACCATGACAGCACCAGGGGAGACCCTGAAGAGAGAAACAAATAAGAAGGGGTGAGCCAAGGACCCCAAGCACCATGGCTTCACTGAAACGGAGCTGAAGAGCCATGATGGGTGACATCTCACCCCTGTTGAGGGTTGAGCACTGGCCTGAGCACTAGAAGTCCTCAGCCACCACTTTAAAGCTGTGCCTGGCCCTTGATGGAGCAGTGCCTGGCCYGGAGGCAAGGGAGACCGACCTGAGCCCAAAGGGCAACCCGAACCACCACRGGTGAAGGAGTCGGTCTCCAGGAGGCCTGGGCATCAAAGCGACGGCAGAGAGGAAAGGGAGCAAAATGGGGACAGAAGTGACAGGGAATGCACGCGCCACGTGCCACAGGAAACAAAACAGGAGGCCAATGGGAGAAATGTGTGATAGAGGAAAGAATGGAGGAGGCAAAAATTGAGGAAAGGAAGGGGAAACGAAGAAAAGTACTTACTCCACTTGAGGAGGAGGCACTGGCCCCTGGAAGACTCCCAGTYAGACAAAGCCCTCCTTCTGTTCCCAAATTCCCCATACAGAAATGTGGACAAGAAAAATTTTCCTCATGCTCCTGATGAAACAAATTGGGACATGCTCTATAACAAAAGCTACTGAAGCAAAGTCAGCATTGGCACAAGAACAAATGGGTCTGAGCTGGCCACGAATGCGTTTCTGGTGGCAGCGAGAAGCGTGGCTCTGGGGCAGCAAAGGGCAGGAGCTTAATTCAGTATGAAACGGAGCTTGATGCATTCATTAAAGGGATTATATAGTGTGATCACCTACAAAGACAGGCAACTTGTTTCAACAGTCCCAGAGACCCCCACCTCTGTTCCCAAATCCCACTGTGCTTTCTGCGCCTCGCTTTTGCCAACCTCTCGTGCTTTCATGGACCCAGCAGCGCCATGCTTCAAGAATAACGGACAAAGGCGCAAAACAAATTTGGAAGCTATTAATGTAGCGCCATATATATTTATACTCTTACACGGATAAGACCAACTTTTTCACTTAGGAATATAGGGCCAATCAAAGGCTGCAAAAGCACATACAGATCCATCCCAAAATAATGCTTTCTGTATATTTCAGGAATGAGCCTTAACTATACTTAGGATGAGGAATTTATCTTCATGTGATGAGCCTGACCTCATCATCTACAAAGGGAGAGGTTGTGAGCAAGCAGACACTCCTCTCATCTGCAAGGTCCGAATCACCAGTATATTTCATATATTTAAAGTACTGATCTGGAACCCATTGCTGTAGCGTCTGGGTGCCTCGTAGTCTGCCTAAAAATAAACAAATATCAGTTACCYAAGTGGGTGACTCATAATCATACACGAGCCCCTTCCAGTGTGAGCGGGTTGGCTGGTTAATTAACTTGAAGTCTGACTAACAGATGATCCTAATACTACCCTCAAACTACCATCAAACCACTTTAATTGGTATGTGTAAAAGGGCCAAAGTGCACAAAGCTAGTAAACTAATCTCCCCTTCCCTCTTACATCATGTGCTAGAAAAAATTCCCTGTTCTCAGACCAGAATTCATCTCTATTGACAAAAAACGCTCATAGAGATCTTTCTGCCCCACATTCAACATATGGGCAGAGGGGCAGGTTTTTGTCATAGCACCAGCAAAAACCCTTCACCAAATCATGAACCCAGCATAAAATTCAATCCACTCTTCAGATACTTGCCGCGATGCTCATGTAGCCTGTTGTTGGTATTTCTGATAACTTAACCTCACCCTCCATCCCCTCCACACTCCTAAAAAATACACAGTCTATTGAGACGAATCTTCTGAATCTTCACCTCACGAGAAATATTTTTTTAAATAACATAAATATTTCAAAATAAAAATCTTTTTGAATGAGCGGAGCCCCTTGGGATCTGATAAGTGGTTTATTTCCTTGAGTTTAGTATTTTGTTTTTAAAAACTCCTGTCTACATACAGGTATATACACACACATGAGAATATATAAATATATCTATATACATACACACACATGCATATAGATATATGGGACCATATGGAACTCTCTTTGCCAAGCCAGACTCAGCCCCGGGGGAGCTTTGCTGGCAAGCACAGGGACCTTTGCTGTCCTTTGACTCAGTAGCAGCCCTCTCACTGCCAGMAACATTAGTTTAGTTATCATTCAAAAATGCAGAAAAAAAATCTGGGCTTAATTTCCTTAAAAAGCCACCATACTCAATTGTTCCAAGAAAAATAAAATTCATCTTTTTAAAAAAAAAAATAAAAAAAGAACAGATCTTGTGGCATCTCTCTATGAAGTGTTACAACCGGCCACTTTTAAAAGACACTTGAAGTTCAAACCCATGTCGTACTCCACACGCTGGTTGCTTTCCAGTCCAAGCAACTCCTCTGGGCTGGAGAGGGAAGGAAGGGGGATCCCGACAGACACTCCTCATCTATAATCAGCAGCTATAATTGCACTTTCCTTTAGCTGGCTCTAGCACTTTCCAGGCTAAACCCCACCGTTCCCATGCAGGGAAAACTCTTTGGAAGTCACTACAGAGCTGCTGCTCCAAAGTCAATGAGAATTGACTTTTTCAGCCTGTCTGCAGGTGCCGGCCACTGTCGCTTTTTGACATCCCTGCATTACACCAGCTTTGTGTGTACAAATGAGTGAAGTCGCTCCCCGGTGACTGACTTGAAGAGACTTATTACAACCGGCAGCTGCCGGAACTCGCTTTTTGCTCAAGAGATAAAAACGTGTGTTTTGGAGCTAAAGAACCAGACAGTCAGAGTAAAACACACTGACGTTGATGAGAAAACTCCCACAGACTTCAGTGGGACCAGGAACTCACCCCTTCTCCTGGTGGCTAACGGGTACGCGCAGTCGGGGCTCTTGGCTTTGCGGCTACTTTACAGCTCGCCCCCCGCGGGGCGGCTCTGCAGCCCTGCAGCACCCACGCCCAGCAACATCAGGCGTAAGATCGGAGCTCACGCCACAAAGGGGTCTCGTATCTACATCAATCCCAACATTTTTCTGGACAGAAATATATGCTGGCCAGTGCCATCTAATGAATGAGAAAAACATCTGGTCTCATAACTGCTTCTGTGGGCTCCGTGGAGCTGAACTGAGATGACTCTTTATGGCTAAATGCACACGCACAATACTTCTACTGACGTTGCTACTTGTGTTTTCTATCAGCATTCCAAAATGTGTGAAAACAAAGATAATTCAGGTTTTCACCTTACTTTATTGACTATTTCAAAGCTATGTTCACCAGTGCCTACATAATTATCTAAGTGAGATAATACAACAAACACCTTTCGAGCCACAGGACTGCATCAGTGAATGAGCTGTGCATATTACTTGTCCCATAAAAAATACTGTTAAAGTAAGTAGGGTTTTGTTCTAAGTTATCCTTCAAAAGTTGTTTTTTTGTAGGAGTTACGAAAGTACATGAAAACAAATGGAAAAATGTGCTGTAGAGGCAAACACAATGCTCACCACACAAGCCAGCCCAAAGAAAAAAAAAATTCTCAACATTGTTTTGTGCGGGTTTTGTTTCAGGGAAAATAATTAGCATGAATAGTGCAAATAGGCAGTTCTCTGACCTGACTGGAGTCTGAACAAAGGCAAGAATATCTTCACATTGTGGGGCTTTTTTCCTTTTATTTTAAGACGCATGTGAATTTCATGGGACATTTTTAGCCTGATGTTGGGAAAGGCTTAGAAAATACAGACAATTTCACGTGCTACACCTGACCCTCTTCTCTCCACTGAATGTTTTTCTGGATATGTAATTGCAGTTTCCTTTAGAACTTCCTTTGTACTCTAGAAAAGGGCCACCCAGAACTACAAGGGAAACAAAACAGCTGATTTTACATAAAAGTAGCAGCAAACTGATTATACAAAGCATATCCTCAAATTTATCCAGGGAACACACTAGAAAAATAGAGACATTTTAATTATTTGGGGTAAAAGTAGTGTGATGCTGAAGTTGGTAGCATCCCTTCAGCATTAGCAAAGGCTGACAGTTTGCACTGGGGGTCAGAGCATTCTTTATATCTCTACGTAATGGGGTTTTCTCATTTAATGAAGGTACATACACCTCCCTCTGCCATTGAGATGGATTTTTTTTCTACTTCTGTTAAGGAAAGCACGAGATGTCATAAAATATTAGAAAACCCCTGGCATGAAAGCAAAGGATGAATTTAAAAGACATTCAAACTACAAATTTTATTTCTATCTAAAATATGTCATTTGTGCCAATGTACTGTGTGCTGTGACATTACACAGCAGTAAAGTGAATTCTGCCATGAACGTTACTAAAGGAAAATAGTTTCTATTGTAACTCCCACCTTGGGGCTTGTGTTTGGGTTTGTTTTTGAACGGACTTTTTTTTCCTTACTTTAAAGTTCCTGTATAAAAAAGACCTTCAGTTTTTGGACGTTTTCTTTCTTAATTTCAGCATCTAAAAAGGAATTCAGCCCTTTTGCCTCGGTGAAGCCCTGTGGCAGGGTAAGAGCTCATGCCTGGGGGACTGCCCATACCAGCATCCCCAGGGTGAGCCTTTCCCTTTGGTCCCCTGAGACCATGGGGGAAGAGCTCCTCACTTTTCCCTCACCTTCTCTCTGTTGCCAGGAGCTCAGAGGTGGTGCTCCCATGTGCGTACCTCATCCATTGCTCATCTGCCAAGCGATTCCTACAGGATCCAGAGGACATGGACTTGGCCCCTCTCTCTTTTGTCTATATTCTGAAGCAAGGAGAGAAACGAGTTGTATCTTCAGAGCCTGCAGAAGCGCACTCAGGTAAATATGGTTACAGTCCAGAGCACACATGCTCTGGACCGTTCCAGCTCATGGAGATCAGACTTTGCTCCAAGTGGAAGCACTTACCAGGTGCTACATATTGATGGCTGAACCAGATCAGAAATAGGATCTAAAGTCTGTAGAGAGCTCAGAATCCAGAGAGTTTGGCACAGGTTTTTTTTTATGATACCAGTAACAGAGGGGCTTGGAACGTCCTGTGATCATCTGGCCACAAAGAAAGGACTATCCATCCTATGCTACTGCTGCCAGCGATAGCACTGTTGGTATCACTGATGGCAGGCAGACGGATTTCAAAAATCCCTTTCCATCCCTTGTCTCCGTGATTCAGTAACCAGCTGATCCTGCAACACCCGTGCCAGCCCTGTAAGCCTCAGAGGCACGTCCACTCGGTGCCAGAAGTACATGTGTCTGCGCAAGACTTGGTCCGCGCTGCTCGCCTCACTCTCGTATCACAGCCCTGAAATACCCGCTGAGCACCATCAGCACCAGTGAAACTGTGTCAGTGATGACACTGGTTTGCACCAGCAGCACATAAACTCGGGCTTTGAGCATAATCCTGAGGTATCTTGGTACCTTGGCATGAACCATGTCTCAAGCTCCCACACACATTCTCCTCCTGAAATGCAAGAAGGAAATTATAGTCTGTCTTCACCCCCATTTCTACCAACCTGTCATCATCCAAATTTGACTTCACTAGGGTCCTTCCCCAGGCATATCCAGGTTGTTGTTACCTTTCTGCTCAACAGACTTACCCACCGAGCAAACCGGCAAGTCCAAGTCCAGGCAGGGGTCGACCTGAAACTCGCTGCACTGGATTTTGGCTTAGGCAGCCAAACAGACCCTGATGAGTGCCAGGGACATCTTCGTTTGTAGCACCTGATTATTCATGCTGCCCTGCATCAGCACTGTTCAGCATCTTCAGGCTACACCAGGGGCTCTCTTGAAAGACTTGTCCATAGGGGACATCCAAAGAGCAGCTGCTCCACTGTTCCTCCCTCACCTTCCAGCGTGCCGTGCCATGACGAGGTCCAACACAGATGTCGGAGAGGCTGTCCTGCCCGCGGGCTTTAACAAACCCTGAGCCTCAGCATCATGGAGCCGTACTTAGTATCTTCATACAGTAAAACAGACAAGCGCAATCAATCAAAGAAACAAGTAATAGTGTGCACAGCAAAATAAATAAAGTTTTGTTTTCTACAAACAACATCTTATAGGTGAGGCTGGATTCTTCCCAGATACCCAGGGAATGATGAGTTGCTGGCCTCTCCCTGTCCTAGGAGTGGTAACAGGTCTACGTATTCATGGAATCGAAGGAGCTTGATACTTCTGAGGTCCCTGAAATTTTGTCTAATTTGGTCAAATGAGTTCAAAATCAGAGGAGGACAAAGTGATAATATGAGCACATAATCTCACTTGCATAGTAAACATTTAGCCCAAGTCACCCCCACTTCCTGCAGCTCCCCAACCTCCGCAGGAACTGAGGGCAGGACAGCAGAAGGACATGTGCCACCTGGACCTTCTTACTGTGGGAACTTTTCCTATGTGCTGAACAAGAGCACAGCACAGCAAAATGTGCATGTGTCACACACCTTGAATGGGACACCTCTACGTGGGCTTGTAACCATCGCTATTTTTTCCCTGCTGGCCCACTAACGCCAGGGGGACCGTTCACAACCAAGATAGGGACTGCTACGCAAGCAGTAACATCCAGAAAAGGCTGGGCTGGTGAGATAGAGACAATCAGGCTTCAAACCGCCACCACGGGACCTCCTGGAGCTCCTCTGACAAAGCCCTTGGTCTCTGCGGCTTAGCCGTTCTCATGTAGATAAAATTACTCCTTTTCTCCTGCTTGCGCTTGTCTGGCTCTCTCAGTAATTGCAGAGGTTCAAAAAGCATGCAGGGGAGCACCCCAAAAACCTGGGATTTGTTTCTTCTTTTTTTTTGTAAGAGTTGCATATAAATTTGCCAGCGGTTGATTCATGTTTTTTAAAAGGATGTCTTTTCCTTCCTGAGAATCCCCACCTTCCCCAGCTACAGGTGACATCTCCCGGCAAACACCCTTACAGAAATGCAGCTTATTGCAACGTCCTTTGGCTGGAATATCTAAGACTGGCTCTTGAGCGAGAGCAAACAATGCCAGCAAAGTCCTTTTCAAGTGATACAACTGCATCAGCACCGGGACATTTGCCAGCACAGCTATTTTTTGGCAAGAGAAGGGTAAAAAGCCACTGCTCCGACCAACATAACGAAGCTGGCAAAACAGAAGCACGGGCTGTTGCATCTCTAATAGCATCTGTCTCCTCTGTCCTCCTTCTCCAGCCCCACTTCCTCCCACCACTACTTACACACACACTTTCAGGTCTGCTCAGGAAGGGAAGGGATGTGCTGCTATCTCCTCATGCGGATAAAGCCAAAACATCTCATGTAAGCAAGTCCAAAGGACCTGTGGGAGACGCGGACCGTATGCTGCAAGTCAATTCATTCACTCAGTCACTCACCACGTCATTGAGCCCCTAACCTGACAGCATCTCCTCAGATCTCCTTGCTAACTACAAAGCTTTTGTTTCAAAAGAAAATGCTTTGAGCGGTCTTTGTGCAAAAAAAGATACCGTGTGGCGAGATGAGAGCTGCAGTGCTGCGGTTTGGTCTGTGGGGCACTGCTGAAAGAAGCAAACAGCCAAAAGCGTAGCTGCAGCCTGTTCGCTTTAATGAGCAGTGAACTTCATGGGTGAGTTGGGACTGTTTCATCAATAGCGTTATTAAGCCAAGCTCATTTGCCCTCCCACCTTCCGCCTGTGAAAAAAGGAAAGAAGTTCAATACCGAACTCTGCGCTAATGCAACTGCAAAATTACAGTTTTAAAAAGAGCTCAAAAAGGGGAAGCTGGGGGGCTCTTTTAGCAGCAGCCGTAGTCCAGCCTTGCTGCAGTGACCCAGGCAGGCTTCTCTGGGCGAGGGCACGCTGACAGCGTTACAGCTTCGATCGCAATGCTTCGGCACAGCAGAGAGCGCAGAGAGACTTGGCACAGCCCGAATGCAAGTTCCAGTGCCTCTGCAGGCTCCCACCCTGGCTTTCATTTCAGCAAACACCGCGTGGTGCAGTCTGACAGTGCCTGGAAGGAGGCTGTGCCCGAGCTACACATGCATGCAAGCAAACTGAGCAACAGATAGGAAAAACAAAGTATATGCAGCCACATCTCTGCTGACATGCAGGTAAATCCTGATGACAGACTCTAATCCTTCTTGTTAACGTACCTAAATTTCTTCCTATGGTTTAGCAAGTTGATGCTATTTGGGCAAAATACCAGAATCAACATATAAATTGGCAGGCACGGCAAATTGAAAAGGCTTTGAATAATGTTGATCCAACTCCTAGCTTGAAAGCTTATAGCTTACAAACAACGTAACATGTAACAACACTGTGTATTGATTTCATTAAATAATAGCGTTGGGTGGGGGGAAATTGCTCTGAATAGCAGCTTTTAGGAGAATCACTTTATAGTCCATAGCATCTGATAAAAACGTAATGCTGGCATTCGAGACCAAGGGGAGAAAGAGCTGAATCAGAGGCCCCTGGAATGCAGTGCCAGTCTCTGCTGCAAGGGTGTGGAAATCCTGCAGCAAATTTTACTAATTCTCCTCCAGCCCTGCAGTAGCAGCGTGTGACTGCAATCCCCCGGCCCCAGGCTGCCGCCGACAGCCCCGCTCTGCCCTGCGGCCCCAGGAACCGCCGCTAAAATCCTTCACGGCAAGACACGGCATCAAGCCCTCCAAGCAGGGCTTGTGCTCAGATTGTGCTGCAGAATAAAACGTTGCTGGGGCAGCCAGAAACATTTTGGGTCAGGGCTGTAGCTGCGCTGGTGGGATTTTACCAGGATAACTAAACCAGACTATGCCCAGGCAAAGTGGTCTGGGTGTAGGCACCGGTCATCTGCAAAACTGAATATCTACCAGATAAATGTACCCAACCTCTCCTCTGCTCCCTTACTCCAGACAAGCCCTAGCAGAGAAAAAGCTGCTGGGGGCATATCCAAGGGGATTTTTCCAAGGCGATTCTCTCAAGCACCTACTGCATCTCATCACACTTCCAGCCGATGCAGCTCTGTGGGGCGAGACCAGAGCCTGGCCTCCAGCAAGATGCGAGGGAAAAGCCTCCCATTTGTCAAATTAGCTCCCGCTCAGAGCGGCGTGGACTGCATTAGGATCCAGTGGGGCAGGCGTTTCACCTCGCCATTAAGTTTCCATCAGGCAACGCCGCGGCCCCTGCCAGGGTGGAGCCCAGTTAATTGGGCTTGTGACCTCCCCGTTCCCCGGCTCCTCTCATTCAGAGCAGGCTCATAAAATCACAGAGGTTGCCAGCCAGCAGAGCGCTATTAGTAGTAATAGTAGTGGCGCTGTTATTATTAGCTAGTCTTTTATTTATTTTTTAGGAAGTTATACTGCTGGACTGCAGACCTGCCTGTAATGCTTTTCTAAGGGGGGGCTGGGGAGGGCAGACTCCCCGGCACCAAACCCATCATTAATCTATTTTGAAAACAAGATCGTGTTTTCCAAATATCACTGCATGACTCGCTCCTATTCTGCCAACACATTTTTATGGTGGTTTGGGATTTTTAGGGGGTTTCTTGGTGGTGGGGGAGGAGGTTAACAACTGATAAATGTACTAGCCTGCTTCGCAGCAAGCCAGGAGAAGAGTCCATGCCCTCACCCCGGGTGTGCTGCGCAAGTAAAGCCTTTCTGCCCAGGGTGGGGATCGGGTCCCCGGGAAGCCCTCTCCGTGGGTGCTGGCTGTAATCCGTTCCAGCTGGAGGATGTGCCCGTTTCAATACGCAGCGATATCTGGAGGCAACGGCATCACCGGCCACGCATGCAGGAGGTTTCTCGGGTGCACGCCTTAGGAGCATGGTTAACCCCCCCAAAAAGCTAGCATGACTGCTGCCCAGCGAAATGCAGGGCCGGATTCTCCGCTGATGCTCTGCAAAGCTGAACTTTGACTGCCCCGTCCCCTGGAACAGCTGCCCCTCCTGCAGCGCAACGCCCTGACTTCCCCGCAAGGCTGACCCGCGGCCGGCGGCAGAGGGGAGCCGGACCTCACCGGAGCGGCTCTGCCCGGTGCCTGGGGTAGGTTCCTGCGGGCCCCAGCCGTGTTTGCCAAATGCAAAGGTCCCGTCTCTGTCACTGCTGTGATTAAAGATGAGGCTCAGCCACAGGCTCCACGTCAGAGCTGGTCTGAATGGTTTACAGTGCTTGAGTGCGGGCTGGTGCTCTGAATCCGAACGGATTTGCCCTGCACCTCAGTAAAGACTAGCTCAGGATTGAAAGCTGGTTCAGTCTCTAACTGCTGTTTTTTAAGGGAGATGTGCACTGTCCCGATAGGAAGAAATGAGCTGCCTGCTGGCAGCCTTTGCGGGCAGGAGCAGCAGGGGCAGGCAAGGACCAGCAGCCTTGCTGTGAAGGCAGTGAGGAAAGCAAAACACTAGCATTTTAGCTCATAGCTTTGGACCCTGTTTGGGGAATTCCCGGCATGCAAGACACTGTTTGCTTTCTCCTGGGGTCCTTCAGGAGCTTTTGGGCTATTACAAATGCATGTGGTGGAGCGAAAAACCTGGCTTCTCCCTGGGGTAGACGAGGCAGCCTGGTCCTGCACCAAGGGCTTTCAGCAGCCTGAGGAGCCGAGCTCACTGCGAGCCTCTGCACCTCCCCTGCCTCCAGCCGGCACTAACTTGGGTAAAAGGCACCCGAGCAAGAAGTGACAGAGGTGAGAGCACAGACCGACAGCTCAGTAAACACAGTCTCTAATTCCAGCACCACCTTTGCCTCCCGATGATCCCGTGCCTCAGTTTCCCCCTCTGTAAAATGGGCTTGCAGCTGCCCTTCTGGTAAGCTCTCTGACAGGTAGGAGAGGAAGTGCTGCAAGTGCTATCACGTGGGCACTGCCCTGGGGAGAGGGCAAGGAAAAGGGCACAGCCATGTAGCAGGAACAGCAGAAAGGGCGTTAGCACCTGGTTTTTCTCAATTTAGAAAACAGGAATCCTTGGCAAAGGAAAAGAAATTAATAAAGTCAGGTGAGAAGTCAGATAGCTGGCAAAGTCACACAGCTGGGGAAACTGAGGCAGAAACAAGCTTCAGTTGGGAATCAATTCACTGACACTGAAAAGCCTCTTCAGCAGACGGTCTCGT
This sequence comes from Oceanodroma leucorhoa, assembly GCA_030449065.1. Taxonomy (NCBI): domain Eukaryota; kingdom Metazoa; phylum Chordata; class Aves; order Procellariiformes; genus Oceanodroma; species Oceanodroma leucorhoa. The sequence continues at coordinate 10,295,587 of JASVER010000027.1, read as the reverse complement.
TCACTCCGGAGACTGAGACAATCCTGGCAGTGAGAAGTCCATGTGCCACTTCTAAATATTGCAGAAAGTCCCAGCCGCTGCAGGGAAAGGAGTCCTCCTGCTAGGACAGAGTCAGGCTGGCTCAGGAGAACGTGAGTGTGCTACAAAACAAATCTGACAGAGAGGCTACTGGGTGCTTTGCTCATTTAAAACGGCGTTGTGCTTATTCATCTTTGTGCAATGTCCCTTGTGATTGCACACGGCTGCATGCAATACTGGAGAAGTTAGGAGAAATTCAATTATATTGATTTACAGAAGAAAGAGACAATAACAAATGTAATGGGTAGTTGCAATTCCGTATTTTATCGTGAGCCATTAAGACTTCAGTTTCTAATATCCTCTACCTTTAGTGTGAGAATGAAATTAAAACAATCATTTTCGGGATGAGGCGCTTCTCCACACAAAGCTCGGAGTTGCCAGCTAACCAAATGTCGACACACATAAATCAAGACCTCCTCAAATCTGAGTGCATTCGTATACTTGCTGGAAATCAACTGGCGAAGGTTCCTCTCAGAAAAGGTGCTTCTCGGTACAAAATATGCCAAGCGGGCATCCCACTCATTGTGCAAACCTAGTTGTAGACTGGATAAATATACAGTAGGAAACTGAATCTGAGGAGGCTTCTGTTTAATGCCCATGCTTTGAAGGTCCACCTTCTAATTACTAGGTAGGTGACCACAGTCTACAGCAGGGGAATAGAAAACTCAAAGTATTAAGCTAAAGCAAGCAGAGAATTGTACCGGTCTGTAGCATGTTCCGGCTATCAATGACCAAAACCTGACTGACTTTAGGAGAGACTTGAAAAAAGACAGGAGGGTTAACAAAATCAGTCATCCAGACTTGAGGTTATCAGCTAAGAACTCCCTGGCATCTCCCGCTGCTGGATACGCATATCACTTACTGACAGCTCAATGTGCTGCTGCTCTGCTGCTGGGTGTCCAGCTAAAGCCCTGAGCCTCTCCTAACCGGGCTTTCCTCCCCTGGCTCACCTTTCATTAGGGGTCGCAGTACCATGGTGGCCCAGATGGAAAACAAAGGGCAACCAGTTCTCCAAACCTCTTCCTTTCAGCAAGTAAAATCTGAAACCACCTCATTTATAGGTAGGCTGCTAGCAGAGGAGTTTCCTTCCCCAATATTCAGATTCTGCTGGGGACACACAACCAAGCAGCCGCTCTTTCTAACATAGGCTGAAAACGCCTGCTATGAGCAAGGGCTAAAAAGCTGCTGAGGCACATTCCAGCATTGTAATATTGCTCTGAATAGAAAAACAATAGAGTGAAACTGGCTTCTGGAGGTAGAGCATTTTTATGTTAATTGACGTTTAGGAGCCGTGCTGGTTTAGGGTTGAATGAATGACTATTTATTTGCAATGTCTTAAGCTATGACTGCATGCAGTTTATGGCAATTTAACAGTATTTATAGCTGAGGTTAATAATTTCCCTGCAGTTTTTCTTAGCTCCTTGCTATCATTTGACACCTTGAATGGCTCCTCCCCACCCACTGCCTGGACCGAGCAGCGACATGCTGCCAAAATGGCAGCGATGCCTCCTTCAGTGTGCTCCTGCCTCGGCTGAGCGATGGGAGCAACTTTTACCATGCTAAAGCATGGCCCCTGTTCCCAGAAATCAGTCTCGGAGTCGTACATCTCTCTCCCTGACCCCATCAATGCTGCATGCTTCCCAAAAGCCCCCCCCTCAGAGACATCAGGGCAGCCTGCGTCCCCTCTGCACAGAGGCTGGTGGGACCCCGGCGCGGCTCCCACGGGACGTGAGGAAGACTGCCGACCCACCCAGCCTTCCTCCAGTGAGCCAGACCGGGGTGCTGCTTCACCTCGCAGCTGTCTGGCACTTCTCCAGACGATGCTTGCTTGCTTTTTAAAAGCAAGCCACCCACAGCCCTCTCCCCAGCGAGGTGTGACTTGCAGCAGTGTCTGCCAAGCCCTCGCCGAAGGTGGTCTCCCACCCCTTGCTTCCTGCACAAAGTCTGGAGGCACGTCATGGTCCAAAAGCACCAGTGGGTGGAAAGCGGCTACTTGAGCCCTGGACGTGGACCTTCCCCAGAGCATCCTCCCTGCAGAAGACCTCCAAAGGGCTTGTGGTTTCTCCCAGCAAACTCCTTTCCCTGGGGTGGGAAGAGCACAGAGGGCAGCTCCCTTCATGAGCCTCTTCCCTCTGCCCCGGAGCAGGGGTTTCACACCCGTTTGGGTGGATGGAAGGATGGATGGATGCTTCAGTGTCTCCACCTCCTCAAGGATGCACAGACAGCTCCTGTGGGGCAGGTCACGGAGGGCTGGCTCTGCCCCAGCCCAAGCCTGGAGCTCATCCCACAGGTCCCTCCAACACTTTCGGACCATCTTTGGGGAAGCAGGGCCTGAGGTTTGGGTGGAGGCTGGGCAGGTGGGAGGGGGCTCTGGGGCATCCCCGGGGCGCAGGGCCGGGGTGTGAGGGGAAGCGGCAGCTGCACGCCTTCCCTGGGGAGCAGAGAGCGCGAGAGAYGAGTTTCGGTGCCAGTTTCAAAGGCACACACATCTCACCATAAACTCTCTGGCCTCCCAGCACACGCTGGGCCAGGCTTTTGCCACCCTCCTTGGTGTTTCAGGGGCCCAGGGCATCCTCCTGGAGCTTTACAACAGGGCTACAATGCACTAGTTGTGTCTCCAAGCAGGAGGAGAGAGCAAGAGGAGGATTGGGACTGGGTAATTTGTGGTATCAGGATGGCTGAGGCTGGCAGGGATCTCTGGAGACCGTCTGTCCACCCCCTGCCCAGGGCAAGGTCAGCCAGAGCAGGTTGCTCGGTCAGGCTTTGTATATCTCCATGGGTGGAGATGCTATATCCTCTCCRGGTGACCTGTTCCCRTGTTTGACCACTGGTAACATCCAGGCAGGCTGGGATTTAATCTCAGTCCACATCTGAAAATGTCATCAAAGCCTGGGCAGAGCTGGTGACCTTCACCCTTACTCCAGGTCTCCTCCTTTTCTGTGTAAAACTGCTATCCTCTGCAGGGCCCCTGCTCCTTGATGCCCGTGGGAACCTTCACCACCCCAGAAGTATGATCACATCAGCACAGGAGACTGTCTCCCAGCTAGACTTACTCCCCCTTCTGATTTCACCATCCATGTATTTGATAATTCACAGATTCAAATATTCTACCTTTTGCCATTTAACCTTTGTCAGCAAAGTTAATTTGCAGAGGCAGATTGTGAGCTCTGTGGGACAGAAAACACGTTTTTCTAGTGTGTTGTACATAGTAACAGTTTCTATGTAATATTCCGTAGAAATAAGAGTCTTTATAGGACGGGCTAAATATAACCGCTCTAATGAAGTTACCTCTGGTCTTAAACATAACATGCAGCCTTCCATGCCCCAAGGCTTCAGCACACACATTGTTCCCCTTCATCAAAAATAGGGGAGTAGGATGGCTGGTTTTCTGTCCTCAGGCAGCTTTGCCTGCCTCCTCTTTGGCCTGGGAGCCACTTCAATACATGCTTTGCTTTCTAAATATCACACGGTGACCCCTAGGAAATGTCACAGCCCTCCTTTGCCACCTCCTCCCACCCAGAGCACTTCCCAGCTCTGTCCCACCACTCCGTGGCCTCCTCGACCTCGCCCCTGCCATCGCAGGAGCCCTCTACCCCTGCCTTTCTTGGCATCTCCGTCCCTCACCAATTCCCAGCACTACCCAAATCTCAGCAGAAAACAGGTCTGCCACCTTTTGCTATGCTCATTTTTTTATTTCCAGTTACTATCACTAAAAATAAGGATATAAAGCTTATGTGAAAGAAAACAAAATCACCCCCCAACTTCAGGATGAACAAAACTGAGCTTTGCCTGGTTAGRTAGGGCAGAATTGAAACTTCCCTCTAAAAGCTCACAGCATAGTAACTTCAAAACCAAGGAAACTTTAACAACCTCAGCTAATCATGTCTATGAATTAGGCTGCTTGGGTTGATTCCTACTTGTGAGTTATACAAGGTTGCACACAGCGCAGCAACACAGCCATCCAGGTTAAAAACATGCGCAGTCACTTCCAGGGTTGCGGACAGTAATGGCAGACAAGGGGTTCCTGTCCGGCCCGAAGAGCAGCGCTCCTTGGATCACTGCACCCTAACGTGGGAAGTTATTAAATGCATTTGTTGGGACCATCTGCTCTGAGAGCTGCAGCGTGAGGGCAGGGGAAGCTGCAATAGCTTGTTGTCTCTAGCTGCTTATCTGGAACCCGAGTCACAGTTGGCTGGTGGTCCAGAACTGAGAAGTGAAAGGCACCCAAATAAAATGTAGTCAGCTCGAGCACTGCTTTAGCATTTCACTAACGGGCCGCCTCGCTTAAAATCGCTGACAACTTCTGTTACACATGCGGAGGGAGAGAGCCGTCCAGAAGTTACAGATACTCTACAGATGCACAAAAATAAACAGTGGTTTAGCTAAAATTGTGTATATATCCAGGGCGGGGGGAAACCCAGTATCTCTATTATGCATTTGAGGCTCTCAGATAATAATAATAATCTGATTTTCCTTTCCTACCTACTATCTGCATTCTCTTCCACTGCAGGCAATGTTTGGAGAACACAAATAAGCAAAGAGTACCTGATGATGTGCCACTGCAGATGCAGTAGTGGCACTTGCTATTTGCACAGAATTGTCTTTACTGTGTAAAACTGACGTCATGCTCTTATAAAACAAGCCAGAGATTCCATCCCACACTCCTTCACTAGAATAGTGAAGGAATAGGGAATATAGGTATACCTACTATAGAACTCTACCTATTCTATAGGTTAAATAGGTACACTCATTCTCTGTACCCAGAGGACGTGCTGGATGAACAAGGGAAGAAGTTCCTTTAAAATACCCATTTTGCATTTCCTGTGACGGCCAGATCCAGCCAATAGCACTCTGTACCGCATGCATTGCAATAAGCTGTAGATCATCGTTTGGCAGGAGACTTACCCGCAGGCTGCCAAGCTGTCCAGGAGCTAGTGACAAGAGACTTCGCTGCCTCCGGCTAACCCTGACGTGCTCGGGACCTGTGGACCACCATGCACCACTCTCCCCCGTGAAGCGAGCACCGGTCGATCCAGGTCATGAAGTCACTCTCGCTGGCAACAGTGACCGATGCATCTGGCTGCATCTCAAGTCACAGCTGAAAGCCTTTTGGCTGGGGTTGTTTTGTACAGTCTCCCATGGGTTCCCTTTGCAAAGGGTGACCAGGCAGGGTGGAGGCTAATGCCGCCGGTCAGCTGGCTGGCTCCTGCCTGCCCTGGCTAGTGTTCCTGCTAGTAGCAGTGGAGGGTTTATCTGCCCTGGGGGATCTCAACTCGGGATGTTAAAATTCCAAGGAATAGGTCAATTTACTGGGYCAGACCTGGAGCTCTGTGCTTGCTGGGGCCTGAGATGCTCTTTCGAGCACCACACTGTCACCAGGAGCCGGCCGCCTGCCAGTCCCAAGGTCTCCAGGTTGGGGCTGCAGCTTGACTCTGGAAAAAAAACCAAAACTCATGTGACGTTCTCATTTTCTGTTTTACCACTCTGAAACGCTGTGTTTGCTCAAGCGGCCGACTGCGCTCAGCCGTCACCACCGAGCGAAGGCAGCTCAGCAGCCGCATCCACCCCGGCACCCGCGGCATGAGCCGGGCCAGAGAGCGTGGCCATGCAGCCGGGGGGAAGGGCTGCACCAGAGGGACGTCAGGAGAGGCGGGAGAGATCTTCCTTCTGCTTTGCTCTCTGTTCTGTCTTTTCTCCTTTTATCACTTTCGCTCCTGCTTTACCTTTTTCTGCTGTTTTCTTCCTCCTCTCGCCTTGGTCATGAACCCTTCCTTGGTTCCCACCAAAGTCAGGTGGGTCCAGCCTCTGACATTTGCAGCCCCCAGCACTGAACTAAGCTGTGCTTTTTCTCAGGGAAGGCGCATCAGCTCCCCCACCAAGATTGGTCCCTGATCTCTGYACCTCCATTTCCCTCCACACCTTTTTCCACACTGGCCCCAAAGGGCGTGAGCTGTCTGGGTAAGGTTAGGTTTGGAAACTGGAAGCAGATGCCCGCGGTGGCAGAGGACAGCCTTTTGCTGGGTTGCTGGAGCAGAGCACTGTGGATGCCTGAGCTTAGACACCAAATCCACACGTCACCTATGGGTACATGTGGGCACAGTGCGTCCCTCTGTCCAGCTGTGTCTGGACCACAGCTCTCCCCTCCCAAGCTGGCATCTCTGCTCACGTCACCACGTGCTCTGCCTCCAGCACTTGCCGGTAACTCAAAATCAGAGGGTATTTGCAGTGATTAGGTGGGAGGTACCTATATCCTTCATTCCTAGTGTTTCACCATGCAACAGTGAGCAGATACTCTTCAGATTCAGTTTATTGCAAGAATTTCTTTCATTAAATCCTCGCCAGAAACCCCTCACGTTATCCACGCGGCTAACGCAGCGCAAGACTCAGCATCAATCCAACACGCAGCCACCAACAAACTCAGATTTGTTGCTAATAAAGGTGAGGAAATGCTTGGCYGCTGATGCAGCCATGACCTTGTCTGTGGCATCGCAAGGAATTACTCTTTTCCCCTTACCTGCCACCTTCTCTTCCATTTTCCAGGATGATAAACAATCATGGAAGGGGGGGAAAGCACTCCTCCTCGCTCCCGGAGAAGGGAAGAAAGATGCTGCAGGACATTTCTAGCCCAAGTAAAAAGCATCGTGATAACAGTCTGGCACCAAGTCATTCTACAGAAAAATTAGCAATGATCTCCACCGCAACACGAACTGGAGCTGGCTGGATATTTGTCAGGGTTTTGGCATGTGTGGGTTGGGGTTGGTTGGGGTTTTTTTGCTTTTACGTAAATTAATTTAGAAATGGAATGCAGAGGTGCCTCTTTTATAGTGGCTTAGCTCAGAAAATGTTGATTTGCAGTTTTTGTGAGGGTTTAGGTGATAATGCTCCTCTTGCTTTCACTGTAGCAGCCCATTTCTAGACCAGGGACACACTGGTTTGCTTCCTTTTTGCTAGTTTGTGAGGAATATATATCWGATATAGATACATTTGTTTGTTTTCCGTGTTTGTTTTTCAGACCTCCTTTTTTAGCTCTCCAGGCATCCTTATTGACAGACGAATAAATATTACAGCATCTCTTTCCCGTGGATTAGGAGGGCTGCAACTATCTGTTCAAATTCTCAGAATAATCCATTTTTTTCACTGCACATAATAGGGGAGAGGAAAAAAAAGCATCATAAACCACGAGGGGTGATCAGGCAGGGGAACAGCATGTACACAAAAGGCTCCRTAGCGGCTCTGGAATTACACAGTGCCTGTTTCTGAAAGCTTAATTTGTCATTTCAGGATTTTGTATACCAGAGGATCCAGCTGCAGGCTTGAATCATCGTATTCCCGTCAGGGCAACTCACAGAAATCATCTAGGAGGTAAATCGTATACCAGCATTGCAAGATATATTGTTTTCAGTAGGCCAGGTAAGAATGGGTTTGCCGAAAAAGGGGYATTTCAGGGCATTTCAGAACAACAATCTGCCCTTAGTTCTGGAAACACAGAATCAGGTCTGAGGTTCTTGAGTCAAGAGCAATCTTCTGGTTTTCTCAAGCACTTAAATATCTCAGGATGCCACAGGCTCATCTCCCTTCCCACAGGCAGTGTTGCCTTAGTTAGTCCCGTGCTGTGGTTTGGGACCAGACACAGGAAAGCCACGCTAGATTTGCAGGCAGGATTTGCAGCACTGATGTATTATGACTGCAAAGCTCGATGCTCTAGGCAAGACCAAGGCAATGGGACTTACTAAAATCACCGCTTTTCCTCAAAAAAAGTCATCTCTTGCCTTTATCGCAGGAAATTTACCCACTGACACATGGAGCTTTGAGAGCACAGGGCATCAAGTGGATAAAACAGGCAGGGGTAAAGGAGAAACGAGATATGAAATTAAATAATGGATTATAACCCTTGTCTCTTGCCTGCGAGAATTTGGAAAATAAGAGACAAGAAGGTGCCTAGCACCAGAAATACCATCAAAAAAGGCTCATGCAAGATTTTATTTTTATGAAGACATACTCAAAAGGAAGACAAGCAAAGCATGGCTCTAAAACAAATGTAATTTTTCACAGTCAAAAAGATTAGTCTTGCTCAATAGTCTACAGCTAAGTGGGAAGAGCTGGTTATTAGGTGACACTAGAAAAGAAATAGAAGAACACTGCAGTCTCACAAAAAAAATTGGAAGGGATATCGGTTTCATATAAAGACAGAAGCTTCTGAGGTCTGAGATGGGAGATTTACATCAAACCCACAGCCTAGTGAAATGCCTAGTTTAAGGCTAGATTGTAAGGGCTGTCAGAGACACAAAGCTGGAAAAGAGCCTGCTAAAAGAACCCAGTAAGGCTTCACCATTGCTGTAGATCACAAGTGCAAATCCTGGCCAGAAAACCACAGTGGACCRAGGGAGCAAATCCCAGCCCCGGGGATGCAGAGCCAGAATTGCAAGACCCAAGAAAAGATTTGCAAAGCCCGGCCTGTTTGCACAAAGGGTTTTCCATCCAGTGTGGAAGCATGCATGGGCTTCTGCAGCTCTGCTGTGTTTACAGGAACATGGTGAGGACCCACAGAAACATACCTGGAAAGAAACCCCAAAGGTCCATCCCTGCAGGGAGCAGGTGGCGTCAGGACAAAGATGAGGAGGGGAACCGCTCGTGGGGAATTCTCAAGAAGCCAAGGCACCCAGTGAGTGAAACATCAGTGTGAGCATGAAGGTCTCTTATGAATTGAACACTTCTGTGAGTGGGTAGTTAGAGTTGCAATAAAAGGTTGAAAAGAAAATGTAATAGTGCTCACTGCTGAACTCAGCTATCACAGTAGGAAGATCATTTCTATCATAGATAGAAGCAAGCTGGATGTCAGAGGAAAACAAAATATTGAAGAGTTTGTTTCAAGTAATGAGTTCCAGGGCTGAAAACATCTTCGGCTTCAGCATTTGGGTTCATCTCTCCCAACTTTCAGGATGTCCGGCATGGAAACCTGTGTCTGCACTGCCTGTCCAGGGTCCCTCACAGGTTATGGGAGGAGAACAGGCACCTCTGGGATGCAGTTCATCTCAGCTAGTTTACAGATCTAGCTTAGATCAGCTTAGGAGGAGATAAGTCATATCCTAGAAGTAGGTGTTTTCCTCCATCAGATAAAAACGGAGGCTTTACAACACAGGTTTCTACACATGAGCTGGTTGGTCAYCATCACCCGAAACCAGGGTGGGATTCATCTTACCTTACTGAATGAAAATTCATATCATAGGACAGGAGCTTGTGGAGAAAAAAAAATAAAGAGAAGCAGAACTAAAGAAGGGGAAAATAAACAAAATAAAAGCCCAGTTTCCCAGTAGTAAGTGAAGGCAATGCAGAAAGTGGTCTCTCTAAAGTAAAATGAAAAAGAGACAGAATAAAAAATCCCTAAGTTAATGTTTCTGAACATACTGAAGGAAGCCAGATTCACAGGCCAAGGCTGGCACAGGCCTCCTTATGCTGGGAAAATATATATTGATTTTGGATCATTGTTGTTCTTAGAATCCAAAAATAGCATTATTAAAGATTACAAACCAGTAACCATGTGGTCTCCTGTCTAAAAGTCTATCTGCCAGTCAGAGCATAACAACTATGGAAACAACAGATAACAAACCACAGCTTGAGTGTTACGAGTTTAAGAATTTCAGAGGAAAAAAAAAATATTGTGAAGAAACTCCTCTAAGCCCAAAGTGATTTGGCTCAGTCTGGGATCTCCAGCTTACCTACCTCRTGGGAAGCAATGCCTACAGTCCCGGCCCAGCGTACAAATGTATAACAAGGTGTTATTCTGGGTGCTGGGGGGCAGTTCCACCCTCCTCTTACCTCCAAGGGGATTACTAGAGGAGACCAGACCTATAAGAGAAACAGGAAACCCTTCATGAGGTTCATCCAGAAAAAGGGGAGATGGCAGCTCTGGTTCTCTGAGCTGCAGCACGAGGCCAGCTGGGCTTGTTGCACCAGGGAGGGGACTGAGGGGGTCAGCACAGGGATATTTGGGGTGCAGAAGAGCGAGAAGGCCAGCGCCGAGCACAACCAAGTCCCATTGAATTGCTTTCTCACTGCTATGCAAGTCCTTCCTTCCTTCCTTCAAGACAGCGGGGCTGAACTGCAGTGTCCCAGAGCAACCCAGCCAGAGCAATTTTGGGAACAGCAAGAGTTTGCTGGCCAGAGACAAGCAGATGATGCCTTTCTTCAGCTGGCAGGAACATTTTTTAATTTCTCTCTTACACTAAGATGCATCCAAGTCATTACCCCAGCCAGACAGCTGCCCCCCCCCCCCAGCCACCCCCACCTCACGTACTGCCTGGGTGAAGAAGCTGTTACCAACACCCGGACATCTCCGCGAGCCACCCAGGGGGAGCAGGCTGGTCCCACGGGGGCCAGCGCTGCCGAGGGGCCGAGCAGTGGCTGCCGGAGCTGCAGCCCTGTCTGGGTCACCGGCGGGTCCCCTGCGTCCGGAGCACTCCAACCTCCAGGGTTTGCTGCAAGCTTAAAGTTCACGTTCGGAAACTGGGAAATTTTTAGCCCTTGGCAGGGGCACAAGAGAGGGTGGAGGAGGGAGAGGGGGATGGAGAAGATGCTGTTCTGAATGCAATGAAAACTAGAGAAAGAAAAAATAATCCTGCAGGGCTAGAAAAGCTGATTTACAGCCGAGCTCGTTTGTAGAGCGGCAGCCACCAACATCTGCTAATGGCAGTAAAAGTCCTCCCACTTTGGCTACATATCAGCTCCTGTATAAACTCATCCGAAGGCTGACAGGCATCCTGGATTGGCTGTTTCAGGATGTTTTATTGCTTTGGTGCTTGCAAAGGAAATGAGTTTGTGTCCCCAGTGGCTAAAAGCCACGTGTAACCTGCAGCCTCACCTCTCACTGGGGTTTAAGACCCCCTGCATCCCTGGCTGACCCGCTGGTGCTGCCCCAGGCCCCCAGACTGGCACCCACCTCCACAGCAGCTCCACCAAGCACCCGCTTTCCCACAGAGGACAGCACCGCGGCAGCCGACATACCTTTTACCCGACATACCTTTTACCCGACATACCTTTTACCCGACCAGGGGCTCCGTTAGGAGGACGGCCCCGGCTAACCAAGCCCAGGGCAGGCATCGCCTGGAGCTCGCAGCACGGGCTGAGCCACCCAGGGTGCTTCCAGCAGGGCAGGGGAATAGCTACAACTTCTGCTCAGACTCCTCTGCAAAGTACTTGAGATGCTAATGGGTTTTAATTTTCCATGAATTTGCAAAAGCAGTATCCTGCAAAGCTGCAGATGATTGTTCATGCTTCCTCACCTAGTCTAACATTTATTATATTTTTCAAACAGACATTAGTATTAATTTAATCTTGATTTATTTTTTTTTCCCCCTGAAGCAGGCTATAATTAAATGTCCTTTTCCCGTGACATTTGCAGGGATATAGTGAGGCCAGGGCATTTTTAAAGACTCATTCAATATAACTAGCATTTCAATTAGTGTAAGTGCATGAAGTAAACATTAAAAAAAATAGCTCAGTCACTTGAACTCATACACATGGGACAGTTTGATTTTTAATTGAGTGGAATTTTTTATTTTTTCAAAGGAGAGGAAGTCTGACTGAGTGGTGGAAGTCCTAGCAAAGCACGCATGTTAAAGCATGCTAAATTTCTTTTCATTTTCTCCTCAGAGCTGTAATATATTTTCCTTTTCACAGCTGAAGTTTCATGTCAACACTCCATCTCTGTGCTGCTGCCCTTACTTGGGGAGATTTTCATACAGGAAATTTCCTACTGAGCAACACTGTTTCATTGAACAAAGCTGCTTCTCTTTTGGTCCATCACATCACCATGCCCAAGCATGGATTGGCAAAGACATGGGTAATATTTTCAACGGCTTACCATTCCTCTTWAAAAGCAATCACAGACACGTATGGTATTCTTCTCATTCCTATTTTTCAGAGAACATCTCTAAAAAAAAAAAAAGCCTCCTTTGGGGGTTCACAGATCCCAGCTATCTACTGAGAAGGAGGTCATGAAAGCAAGAGTCACATCTTGCTGTATATTAGTGCAGCATCTCACACAACAGACCCCTGACCTCGCTCGGGGTGCTGGGCACAAGGAGGCAGTGCGATGCAGCAGCAACAGTCATTGAGCCTTTAATAAGTTGTCTCAAATTACCAACAGTCATTGAGCCTTTAATAAGTTGTCTCAAATTACCATAGGAGACATTAAGGAAAGGGACATTTAATTACAGTTCTCTGTTAGAGGAAAAAAAAAAAGCAACGATTATTTCAATCCATCTCCCACAAGTGTGGAAAAGGAAGAGCATCATCCCCACACCGTTTAAGTCTCCTTTCTGTACCGCTGGCGACTGAAGCGGAGGGGCGGTGGGAGAGGATGCCAGCCCCCGGGCTGACAGCGGCTCCTGGAGAAGCCAAGTGGAAGGCTCGACTTTTCCAACCCAGTACAAAGGCACTTATAATACAGCAATCAGAGAGGCTGTCCTGCTTTGAGAAAGCTCCCCGCGTTCCCGCAAGGACCTGCTGGTTGCACAGCTCCGAGGGCGGTGTGTCTGTCAGAGGGCTCCAACACTCCTGGGCTTGTTTCAGGAGCCACGGGGAGAAACGATGCGCTGAAGGTGAAGAGACAGGCTTGGGAAAAAGGTGAATCGAAGCTTTGCCTGCAGAAAGCGGAGGCCTGGGGGCTTTCACGGTAAGAGGGGCACGTCCCCAAATGGATGGCTCAAAAGCACATGCAGGAGGCTCCCGACACGGCTGCAGCAGCGGCGAGGAACGCTGTGTGCAGATACCTCAACCTTGAGTAACCCAACCAGGCTGCAGTAAATTAGGCAGGTCTTTGGGCCCTAATTACCATCAAGACCTGGAGAAACATGGGGACAGTGCTCGAAAAGAAACCCAGCATCCGTACCACTCTTTCTCTTCCCAATAATACTGTTGCAACACCAAAATGAAGCATGATTACAAAAGCCAAGAGTATTTCTAAAAATAAAGGAAATACCAGTAAATGCCTACATATGAAATGCAGCATTTTATCTAACACTACCAATTGAACTAAACGCTGCGCTGCTTGCTCTGCCGTTCCCAGAATAAGCACAGTGCACCTCCAATTGATTTACCCTTATTACTCATTTTGTACTAGGGTTTGCAAATTCCTCTCCCAAAGCAGAACATAATTTTTCTCCGTTGCTGATGGATGGCAGCAGGCTGACTCTGATAAATCCCACTTGGTCAGAATCAAGTATCTACATAATCATTCCTCCTAACCGACCGGCTGAAACACTGCTGGCACTGCATTAGCGGGAGGCAATTTCAGTAGTTGCATTTATCCTTTCTTTAGCCTCTTCCACAGATGCCAGAGCTTTCCCATTATTTCAGATGCTGGAGATGCTTTCCTCATCTTAGGTGCAAAGCAATCCTCGCCAGAAGAAGAGGAGATTTGAATGCCGACACCTCCGTGTAGAAAGCCACCTTTAGGAAGGCTCAACGCAGAACTATCATCTGCTCCCGAGGGGAAGCGAACATCCCGCTGCCCTTTTCCCACTTCAACCAATAGCACTTGGCTTGAGCTGGAACMCAACAGACCCCATGGTCGGGGTAAGATTTATGAGCAATTTAGCAACGTGTTTATTTTTGTGCAGTCAGTTACTACAGTTACTGCACACTGACCAAAGTGTCCTTAATGTGACACTAGGCTCTCTTCTGGGCCTGGCATTTCTTGCCCAAGAAGCCTACCTGCAGGATCTTATTAATTAATCTCTGGCCATGCTTAATATTYGCTGACGGGAGCCCTGACCCGGGGTCCACGCTCCCTTTTCCTGGGCACGAAGAACCTCATCTCCCCCCTCCCTTTTTTTTTTTTTGATCAAACTTGCAACAGGTGGGTACCAGAGATAAACAGGGGAGGAGGAGGAAGAAGACAAGTTAAATGCCGAAGCCGACCTGCCCGGCACACTAATGAGCTCTTCGGTGCACTGCCGCGCTAGCCGGCGGCAAACCATTTCCCCGTCTCTCCCTACGGCAGCGGAGAGGCGRCATGGAAGAGCACTGCAGGGAATGCAATCCCGTCAGCAGTGCCTCTTAGCTAAAGGCAACACCTAGAAAGCTCCTTGCTGCAGGAGGGAGGCAGCTCGCCTGGCTGGCTGTGCCCCTCGGTATCCTTGGGGAGGGATACGGGCACTGGAGCCTCCCCCATGCCCTTCCCAGAGGAGCCTGAACCCAGCTCCCCACCTCCCGAACYGGTTTTGCCAAGAGATCTTGGTGCCCCCCAGTCCTCAACAGTAAACCACATTTTTTTCCTCAGGGACTTCTTTTAACATCTGGGGCCTCTTTAACATCTGGCCTGGACTTTGCCAATTAGAGAGAGTTGCAGAGACTGCAGAATTGCTCTAATTTTGTATTTCATTTTTTCAGTTAGATTAGTTCAGGGATCAGAAAATGAACGAGCTTAGCTCGAGTCCCACAAGCCTGCTTTTCCTCCAGGCAGCTAAACACACTGCTCTGCTTGCTAGACAAACATTTAATCACTTGCTGCACTCCACCATGCYGGGAGATGGGCTCTTGCCAGGTTCCTCAAACAGGCAAAACCAGTACATTTATTTCCCATGCAAGTTGTGGCCAACACACAAGGACAGACACAAAGAGAGGAAATGGCCTTTTGTAAAAGAGAAACCTTGTAAATAGGATCAGGTTAAACAGGTTCCCTGACTTCCAGAGCATCTTCAATGCAAGCGTAAAACAGGAACCTATCTGATAATGTACCTATCAGTCAATTTATGCCAGGAAGGAAATGTAGGGGAAGGGAGATTCACTTCCACATGTTACCAGTGCCAAACACCGTGGTTTTGAGAGGAGGGCGACAGGAATGATTTCAGTTCTGTAAAGTTTGCCTTTTCATGAGGACAGCAGAAAACTCATATTACTCAGTTTATCCAAAATGAGACTAYGATGTAGGTGACTCCTCATCTACAAGTACCGGGTTGGGAAGAAGTGTCTAATGATAGTCTTTAACCTAGCAGAAGGAGATGCAATGGGATATATCATGTAGAAAAAAAAAAGATGCTGGGCAAGTTCAGGCAGCAAAGGTAACTTACTATTGAAGCAACTTGCTTAGGGACCTTGTGAATTCATTGTTGCTTGAAGTCGAACCTGGGCATCTTTCCAAGAGCTACGTTACAACTCAAGAATAAATTACAGGTGTGACAGAGCTGATGTTCTGGAAGCACGGAGATATGATAAAGGCTGTGGAAACAGTTGCATCAAGCAGAAGTCGTTATGAATAAATTGGTATTCCTTACCCAGTGGGAACTGCTGAAGTGTGTGGGAGAGGAAAGGGAAGAAAGGGATAATTAGGGCAAGCTCCCACAATTGCYGACATAGATAGCTTGTCCTCTTGAGACATCACCTCCCAAAGAAAACAGCACCACTTGGCTCAGGAGGCTGGATGGGGCCCTTGAGCTAACTATCAATGCTGCCGGACTCGGAGGAACCGTCTTACTCCAGTACAAAATGCCAAACACGTGCCCCACACGCGCCATCTGCTCCCACCGCCGTCCTGCTAACCTGAGCAAATGTGGACTTGCTTTGTGGGAGCCCCTGCGATGCTACTGCCTCCAGCAGAGCTGGGGAGGTCAAGCTGATATCTAAGGCGTGGAAATCAGAAGGTACATCAGAAGGCAGCTGCAGGTTTAAAACCCATCACTGGAGAGACATGAGTGTGGGACAGAGACACCAGAAGACCTAGAGAAGTCCCCGAGGAGCTGCAGAAGAGCTGCAAGTACAGCCAGCCTGGGGGCCTGAACAGGGTGCAGAGGTCATCAGGCAGGTTCTGAGATGTTTTAGGGCTATTAAAGTCTGAGTGGTAGGATGAGCCACACAAAACATGGCTGTGAGCCTTTCTGGCCTTCAAAACCTACAAGAATTCATCCCACTTGATCATTTATCACTAGATGCGTGGGTCCTTCATGCCTTCCAGCACAGCTTGTGCCTCCCCCTCAAATTATACTCATGTAGACTTCTCTTCAGAGAAAACCCCCAAATAAATCATTTGTGATTCATAATTTATTCAAGCAGTTCCCAATCCTTTGGACTAGGTATTGCTTGGGTTGTCATCTGACAAGATTAATCGCTTTTCGGAGCCACTGGGAACACCTTCCCCATCCTCTCCTCCTCAGAGCTTTAGCGGCTCTGGCAAAGTACAGCCCAGAGGTGCCACCTGGCACTCCTGCATTGAACACAGGCAGTCAAGAAACAGTTTGTGTAGCAAGACAACCAAACTCAAAGTTTCACAGCAATAAAGCAAGCGGCACAACTGTCACTCAGCTCTGCTAATGATTAATTCCCTTTGCCGCCTCATTTCCAGGACTTTGTCAAGAACTAATTTCTAGCCCTACCACACAGCCTGGGCTGAAGCATCCACCTGTCCACCATCCCCTGTAGAAATAAATCCTGTCAGCTCAGGGGTCCAAGCTGCTCCCTGCGTCCGCGGCGTAGCCTACACCCAGTGCCTCCTTTCCATCCGCCGAGGACTCGCACCGCTTTCCTCCGGCCCCTCGCCGCTCCTGCCACCGCCCTTCTGCAGCCTCAGCTTCACCACTGGACAAAAGGTGGATTTTTTCAACAGTAGATTTCAGTATCTTCAAATGGCTTGAGCAATCCGGACTTACACGAAGCTTCCCACACAAAAGACCTTTTTTCTTACAAGGTGGGTAGGAGGGAGTGAAGAAGAAATGCRAAGACACATCCACGCCCCTTCCTCCTGCAGGGTCTACAGATTCTTCCCAACCTTCTGCTGTAGGCAACGTTTAAGAGAGCAGCACGCGTGCACTGCCCAGCTTCCAGCCACAAACACACGGCTTCCAAAGGCTTCTGCAAGCATTAATCAAACACTTCAGGAAACACAGTTTTCACATACTAATTTACTGAAATGACATGTTACTTTGTCTTCACAACCAAGACACCTAAACAGCTGAACAGAAATCACAAACTGAATCTCATAGGAATAATTAGTATACGAAAAATAAACCAAGCYGAGCTAGAGCCACCCAGGCAAGTGGTCCTTGGGGTCTGCCTACAAAACAACTCATTTAGAATCAAAATAGTYGCATGCTGAAGAAATTCGGACAGCATTCTCCAAAGCTCCAGCTACTCTAGGAAAACCACCTGCTATAAAAGGCTGCCATGGAAAATGGATCTTGTGATGTACAGCCAGACCCAGCATGGCAAACAGACCAAACTGTTCATCCATTACTCAGGAATGGTCTTAGAGGTGGGACCATGGCAGAGGTCCCAAGCCCCACCTTCCCCATAGACTGCAACGGTGCTTCCACTACTCCCAACGTAGGTTCAAGGTACCTTTTGTTGATTAGCAGACACCCACGCTATTCTGTAGCTGGAGCACGGCCCAGCAATCTTGTTTGTGTGTATAATATCAAGACATTCTTCTTGTGCTCTCCAACTTTCCTCTGTGCTTTGATTATCCCTGTTTAGGAGTTTCCAGAAAAACCTGCTATAAATACCATCATTGCCAAGGAGCAAGCCAACACTAAGGGCAATACCCTTCTAGCATCAAAGAACTTCGGCCTTCAGAAAGCAAGTCCACACTGACATCTCTCTCCAGAAACTTCTTGCATCCAAGCCAAGGACCCGTCCCTCCAGTCTGCTACTCAAACGCACAACCTCAGCCTCTGCAGTGTTCCTCCAACAGGGCCACACTCACAACCACACGCAGCTCCTCAAGTCAGCCCCCTTCCCACCAGCATTGACTTTTCATAGGGCTTGTTTTATACAAGTCAAAAATAACCCTTTGCTACTAGACAACATCTACCACAAATCTCTTGTACAACACCTTCATTGAGTGCCCTGCCTAAAATGACATTCTGGGGCCTTTGGTAGCCATGTATCGCAAGGATTAGGAAATGCCTTCTTCCATAGGTACGTAATTGCTCGTCTGCAACTGTGCAACATTAACTAAGGGTTTTACCTCCCCAGCACCCACAGATTGGCAATCCAAGCCCTACCTGGGCATTATTCTAGGACTTATCCATAGGAAGGACACATCCTAACACTTCCCATCTGCAGACATCAACACTTTCACACCGACATTACTACTCTCTGATGAGTACTACTCTCACCTGAGCTCACAGGTGAGTTAACGTTGACATAGTTTTGGCAGAAATTAGCAGAAATTATAGTTTTGCTCCTCCTCCATGAGCATGTTAGTGACTCTCAGCAGTGCTGCAAGTCCCCCCAAGCGACCAGCAGTTATTTGAAGTCTTCAGTAGGTTCTGAATTTTTAAACAAAGATGTATTCTCCTGAGTKTTTATAGGGCATTAAGTAAACATTAAACTTTTTAGTAAAATGTAAAAACATTGAAAATCATCTCAATTACTCAGCTTTCATTTATACAGCACTGTGACCTCAGTCCCAGGAGGCTGTAGAAACAAGACTGAGTTACTGAATGAAAAAAATGCACCTTTACAAGAAAACCGGAGATGACTCCACTGCCTTTTGGCAACCTTCAAATGCAAGAACAGCAACAAAAATGATATAAACCCTCTTTGCTTCATTTTATAGATTACTTTTTCTTTTCATAACAGAGCAAAAGCAAAACATTGCAGAAGAACAGAAAACTGGACCACATCCAGGTTTGAAGGCACTGCCCTCTTGGTAATACACGTTACCAGTGAAATCCTTGAGATTAACCAGTTTGATCCAGGCAATGACCATCTCCAGTGGACAAAGTAAAAAGCAAAGAGTTTCCTGAATGCAACATAATTCCCTCCTCCAACTCCTCAAAACAGGTTCACCAACTTATAAAGTTATTAATAACTTATAAAATTATTTACTATCCACTTGGTCCAAGTCCTACCGCAGACTATGTAAAAGCACCTAACAAGGCTTGGATTAGGCTCCCTACTATTTATTTAATGCCTATGGGGGGGCATCCTCATGTGGAGGACTTGCAGTTTAAAGCATTAATACAAAAATATCATGGGAAGTCCAGTAGAAGTTAGGGAGTCATGAGCAATTTTTATTTATATATATAAATAAAGTTTTCTCCTCTTATTGTAAGAGTTTTTCTCTGCACCTTGAGAGACAGGCTGGCAGAGAGGACCTCACATTACRGAGGCACTAGGCAGCGCACATTTGAGGGCAGTGGAGATGCAAGTCAGTTCATAGTTATTTATTATGGATCTTTTTTTCTTGACACTGGATTCTGAACTGCAAATCTGGAGCCCTGGGCAGATCCCAGTACTCACCGCTAACAATGTACAAAAGTAAAACCAGGAGGAAGAGAAGTTATCCATCCATGCCTAGGGCTAAAGGCATTGTTCCTAACAAATTGCTTGATTAGTTTATCTTTCTTGTGTGTGTAGCACAATTCTCTGAAATTATTTTTCTGCTGCTAAATCCCACTGTGGTTCTGGGTCAATCATTGAAAGTCAAACCGAGAGGCTGCTTGTGATGGAGCACAGACACGGGGTATTGTTTGCTTCCCGAGTATGGCACGGCGCTGAACCCAGGGCCTCCMGTGATTAATTGCAGAAACTGGAATCTTTACACAAATGCTTTTAAATGAGAATTTGGTTAAGCTTAAAAATTTTCTTCTCAGAATATTTGTACCAGTGAGACTTGATCGTGCAAGGAGGAGAGAACCAGCCATGCAGCAAAAGGGAATTAGCTTAAATAGAACATCCAATTAACTGCTTTTGGTTTTGTTTCTTTAATAGTTGTTTTGAATTTTTTTTTAAAGGGAGAACATTAACAACACAAGATACTGACCAGAGGTACAAAGCTACTTTTGGCATCAGAAAAGTTGTCCCTAAAGTTGTATTGGAAAGGCCAAAAATGACAGAAAATACATAAGAATAACATTTTTGGCTTTAGTGGCAGTTCTACCCTGAGCTGTCTCTTCAAGAGAGATGGGACACAGGGTCCAAAAGAATGGAAATTGGGTCCAGTGAGGTTCCCCCCCCCAATACRGGTACATTTCTAGAGTACTGAAAAGGTACCAAGACACAGGGGAGCTAGTTCTGTTATCAGAGGCATATTTCAACAAGCAAATTTGGGACCTTCAGGAGGACATGCTTGTTTAGGAGCTCCTGAATTTTCCAACTCTGTCCCAGATTTCCCATTATATCTCGTGGCAGGAAGCAGATTTAATCTTCCTTCACGAGGAAAGAGCACAGGACAGGAGTAAGGACCCTTGCTACAGGAAAGCAGGACGAGCAATTCGGTTATCAATGATGGAGACAAGCTCACAGGACACGCTATGCTGCAGTTTGGGGAAACTCAACATCCAGTAGCTACTGAAATTAAAATAAACAGAACCCTTCAAGCCAATCTTTCCTATAGGGAATCCAGTTCATCTTACATGAGGAAAAAGAAAATATAAGCCGACACAAAATCCCCAAGCCAACACAGCAGGAATCTCTGGGAATCTGCTGGTGCTCCCGTGAATACCCTTCCCAAGCCTCCCCGCACCAGCGGCAAGGTCCTGGGTCTGGCACTGGGAGAACGAGCAGTTACTGCATCCCAGTGCCAAGTGGCCCGGCTGCTGCGGGCTGCGGTCCAACGCAGGTAAAGCCACTGGAGTGAGTCAAGGCTTCTTCAAACCAGCTTCTATACCCAGAATAGCACGTGCAAGATCCAGACCAGAGTGCCACAATGCAACTTTTACTTGGCCAAGAGCATTCCTCTTAGTCTCCTCCTAACCCAAAGCCATTTATCCCACCCCGCAGGCAGCATGCAGAGCATAGCCATGGACCTGACAGCTCCAGGGAGCCCTCCATTCCCAGCTCCCACCCACACAGCTGTCAGCCGGCAGCTTCATCCTGGTGCAAGCTTGGACTCGAAATCCACAGCCAGCACACTCTTACACGCTCACGGCACCTCTCCATCTTTCATACCAGAGAGCTGCTTGGCCTCTGCAATGCGCTGGCCAGCTGCAGGCAGCCAGGCGCCCAGAACAGGGGAAGGCTACAGATACAATCAGAGGTAGGTATGTCTCCTGGAGCACCCTTCCACCAGAAAGCTGTGGCCCTGCCAACAGTACAAATCCCTGTGATTCAACACCACTTCTCTCCTGGARGAAGAAAAGCGGCTGGCAGTAAGGGTGGACCCAACTGGCAAACCAGAGCTTGCCCAATACCCTTCTGTACCAAGAAGCAGGGAGCTGGGAAGAATCTTCTGCTGTATGGAGTTCAGCTCAGTAACCATGGCACTTCCTTTGCATACTCTCAGAGTTTAGGATTAATAGAGAGATTTGTCCCCAAACCTGGAAGAATCCCCTCACAAAGGTTATGGATAGACTAAAATCCAGCCTAGTTTTTCTCCTGTCAACACTGCATTTATCTTAACCTGTGAYCCCCGGGGTGCCATTTACAGAGAACAGGCACAACCCCCAGCCCTTCTTCCACCTGCCCGACCAAGCCAGGCTCACCGGGTGCCTTCCCTTCATTTCCATCTGCTCGGGCAGAGGAGATACCCCAGAGGAGCTTTTCAAAGCATTGGTATGATGGCATCAACGTTTCCTCATCTAGCTGGAAGTACAATACCCAGCGCTGCAGCGAGCGGTCTAAGTCCTTGCCCCCTCCCGGGGTTAAGCCCAGGTAGCCAYGGCACTAGCGTGGTTAACGGCCAGCTTCCACACCTGGGACAGAGCCCTAGGCTCTGCCTATAATCTRTAATAAGGAGAGAAATAAGCACTCTCAGGTTGTAACATATTAGATCAGTTTTCAACATCTAAATTAGGATTAAATTAATTACACTCTAGAAAAGCTTATTTCTCTCCACAGGATTCTGGACAGCGAGCTCAGGCAGTGATAGCCATATCCACTGATGAATCCTGCACCTTGTGATTGACTAGTCAGGCACAAGTCTTTCTCTGGCAAACCCACTGCACCCATTCTTCTATTTTATTAATTCACCTAATTCTCCTTTCCATCATGACTTATTCTAAACCTTGAATACACAAGGCAGTATCAAGAAGTCTGCAGCTGCCTAGATCTCCTATTCATCTTTTTCTTTTCGAAATCAGTTCAGTTTTGTCAGTCACATAGTATCATCTTCCATTTTAAAAGCTTATTCAGGCCTTGCTAAGCCATACAGTTTCATATGCTAGGTGTCAGACAAATTGTATCTGCTCGCCCAAAGTGTGCAGACGGGGAAAAGCTCCTCCCAGTTCACATGTGCACATTTGATTTCCACCATCCCACACACCTYCTCCTGTTCCAAACTACCTTACTGAAAACTAAGTGTCCGTCCAGAATCAGAACAAACATCTCGACCTCTCCCTCACCATCGTCCCCAGCTGGAAACAAACAGAAGTCAGCACGACACATGTCAGCTCTTCTCTTGCTCCCATTTCCTGATCTCCCCAGTGCAAACTCCTGGGCTGATCAATGTTTTTCCCCATCTTACAAGTCCCTGCCCTTTGCTGCCCTTGTTAGGCTGGGCCTGCAGCCTCCTCCATGCAAACTTCTCCCCTTTCAGTAGGGGGAACTTCCAGGTGATTTCTCCATCTTCAATAAAAGTTCAGACCTCCTGTATGCTACTGTCCTCAAGATTTCCCTTCTTGATGACTTCAGAAGCTAGTTCCCTTAATATTTTACAGTAATTCTCTCCCTAGCCCTTCTGCAGCAAAAGCAAACAATTCCTCTACCACTGTCAGCAGGCCCCTTGCTGAGTTTTGGGGGATGTTTTTTGTTTTGTTTTTGGTTGGTTGGGGGTTTTTTGTTTGTTTTTGCATAGACACATGCACGTTTTGTTTTCTGTTTACTAAAAGCAAGACCAGAAATTACATTTGCTCTTATTAGTTCAAAGACAGTTTAGGTGGATAAGCCAGAGCATAGTTTAGAGRGGAATGAGATAATAGGTTTGATACTCAGTTCTCTCTCAAACATCACACTGTATCTTTCAGACTGGAAGTTGGTTTATGAAGTAAAATCCACGCTTATACTGTTATTTCATAAAGCTGATACTTGGGGATTAGATTAAGATCTCAGCACACAAACAGCACCAACACTGAACTCTTCCATTTCAGCCTGAGCTCCAGCTCATATCGCATCCTGCAAGGCAGCTCCTACCCTAAGGGAGAAGTGCTCGGTGCTGCTGTGTTGTTCGTACTCCACAGCTGCAGAGATGGGAAAGGCCTGGAAGACACATGCATGTGTTCTGGAAACTACGGTTTCCCCATATACACATATTCCCATTCTTAGTTAAAGTCCAAAGCTTAATTAAGGTCAGACCTTAAATTCTAAGCCACAGTAGTTGCTGGAGTCCTGATGCCTTAAGACTTCAACACTGGAAGGTACCAGATACCAATTTGTTTATGGAGGAAACACGCTATCAGGAATACTAAATACAGCATTTTAACTCCATTCAGCATTAATTCAACACCACATTCCCATTTACAAATACATACCATTACTAGGTAGAAATGTAGCACCTGTGTTTTTAAAAACAGTAGCATTACCACTACTTTACCTTTGCTTCTGAACTCCTCAGGAGATTCCTCAGGTATGTGTTCGGGCAGAGGAAGTCCCAGTTTCCTCACCTGCTTATGCTCCCCGATTGAAAGGAGGGGGAGTTCCTTCTTTTTTATTTGTTTCTCTTTGTTTTACTTTGGGGTGGGGGGGCATATGGGCAGGAAGGGCTGGTTTGTATTGAAGGTTAAGGGCTGAAAGATCTTCGAGTCAAACGAGACTGCTAAAAAAGTGGATCACTACCTTACAATACTGGTACCGTATTCTCCACCACCAGGAAAATTACAAAGATGCTTTTCAGTAAGGAAACACGCTCAACTCTTAAAAATGCTGTCTGTGCTTCCAAAGCCCCAAGCCCGTCTCCCTCCCCACCCCCCTTGCTTTACAATATAGAAAGGCATGACTAATTCCTGCCCTCCATACACTACATCATTGGAAACCACCACAGCATCTTGCTGTATTAGTTCTGCTGCATTTAACACACGCGAGCAAAGCAGAAAACTCCTTGTCATTTGTCCTGTGCTAACACCCAGACTCAGAGAGCACTGCTGGTACCCTGCCTGTTGAATGTAACAAGTCAACACAAAGCAGTTTTCCCCTAACTGCCCTGTAACATCTTACCTGTGCTTCTGCATTTAGTGCTTAGTTGCACCCAGCACGTGAAGACCTTCCTGAAAATCCCAAGGTTCAACCCCAGTGCAAAATTTCCTGCCGTTTTGAGCATCTGTGATAGCAGCATCTACAGGCTGCTAAGCTTCGAGGGCAAGAGTCACCTTTTCCCCTGTATTTTAAATGCTTTTCTTTCATTGCAGGACAAAGATGACGATCTTGTTAAGCTGTACAGCCAAGTGCTAGCCCTTTGCGTGTAGCAGACAGCAGTTACTCTTCAGGCCCTCACTACAACAGCGATGACACTGTCACCTAGTCTCCATCCRTACCCTACGAGCTAGACTCCAGCTCCACCCCCTCAAGCCCAGCCAGCATCCCAGTCCCACCGCTTCCCAAACAGGAAAGCTGTCTCGGGACAGCACTGCCGGTTGCCTGAAGGCGATGCCKGTGCCAGCGGGCCGGCGCGGCCAGGGGAAGGAAGGAGCACGCCGCCCCGCCACAAAAGGAGCGCGGTCCCTCCAGGGCCACTGGCATGAATTGCAGCAGGCAGCTCCGGCCGGTAGCACCGCGCTAGAGGCTGCTCGAGCTTCCCAAGAGCTGGGACTCTGCCCGCGGACTCCGGCAGCRCTTAACCCGCGCTCCAACGACACCCGCACGCAGGCGATGCAATACAGGAAGGGGCAAGCCCCGGTCGCTCTCCTGACCAAAATTGGAAAGGTAGGGGGGGATCATTACATTTCAGAACCACATTTTACATCAATAACATTTTACTACATATTTTATTACATCAATGGCTTGAAAAAATTTTATTTGATGTCAGCAAACATTGGAAATCATAGAAAAATGAATTATGYAGAATTTCACAAAGGAATTTACCTCACTATAATTCCTCATACAGTAAAATAATTCAAAACCAAATGTTACTTTTCAGTGGCTAAGCAATTTTATAATGCTATGAACATTCATCACAGTAAGTGTGCTGAATAATAGAAAACAGGCAAAAAAGACATTTAAAATATTACTTACAACAGCATTATTACAACATACTTTCTTTAAAATCCCAACGAGTATTTTATCACTTCAAAAGCTATACAGCATTTCCATTATATTT
This sequence comes from Oceanodroma leucorhoa, assembly GCA_030449065.1. Lineage (NCBI taxonomy): Eukaryota > Metazoa > Chordata > Aves > Procellariiformes > Oceanodroma > Oceanodroma leucorhoa. The sequence continues at coordinate 10,270,323 of JASVER010000027.1, read as the reverse complement.
GCAAACTTAACCTTATACATCTTTTAAAATCTTGAAAAAACTTCTTTTAAGCAATCTATAAGCAGTTAACAAAATTGATAAAATCTACATAATGGAATACTATACACTCCAGTATAAATTTCATTTTAGGAGAATATGAATGTAAACACTCATTATTATACAACATGCATAGACTATACTGACCTTCCATCTTCTGAACTGTAACTTTCACTGCAATTGTGCTTTACTATCAACAGGAAAAGCTGCATTAATCCAGGGAGTGGCAGAAAGTATTTGCTTTAGGGGCATTGCACAAGATCACTAGATTTTGACTTGCTGAAGACAAGCTGGAGCTAATAAAAATCATTTTYYTTTTTTWWTTTTTTTTATAAAGAGTAAATATCAGGCCACTCATYGCTGAATGGGCTATGCATAATTTTATACAGATTTGAAAAAAACGCATTATCAGAAAAATCTCCTATGATATTTTTGCGCTTCATTGACTTGGAGATTTATGTTCACAAATCCAGTGATCAAGTTAGTGTAATGCACTGTTTGGCTCATATTTGGTGTGCAAGAATACCAACAGCATATTAGCGATTTAGAGAATAAAAACTGAAATTTAAAGTGACAATGAGCATATTTTAATACATAATGTTTCAGATGTATTTGTACAGGAAAGAAAAATGTTTGTCAGGACATTGCTTTAAGAGAATAAGAGTTTCACTCTTATATTAACTATTAAAAAAGTGTTCTAGTGGATATTTATGGGGTCTTCCTGGTTGCAAACTTGTAAAAATATATTAAGAATTCATTATCCCCATTGGTATTAAATATATCAAGACACAACCATTGTGGTTGCACTACCAGTTATGGCTACTATGGTCTTAAGCATCTGATTGTACATTGTTGCTATATTGTTAAGCACAACTGAGGCATGTATTTTTTCCCTTGGTTATAAGATTATATTACAAAAATTGATCACTGTTTCAAACCAGTTAAACACGAATATTCAAGTAACAAGGTTGTTTTAATGGATAAGCGAAAAAAGAAGTTACCTAGCACTTTACACAACTACATAAAAATTAAATAGAACAAAGGAAATTTGTTTATGCATATGCAATACACTTTTATATCTTTAAGATTTCTAAAACTAAAACTTAAACTATCATTTTCTTTAACGATACCATATTTTGCACAATAACTTATACTTAGGAGAAATATTTCTCATTTTCCACAAAATATATATAATTATGACATTCACATTGGTAGTTTAAGAAACAAAATTTAAGTGAATATTCTATCTTATGCAGTTATCTTTGTGGACCCTTCTAATCAGAATGCAACCAGTTGATGTATCTAATGCTTGACCCATTTAAAAAGAAAAAGAGGGTCTTCACCTAAACAAGACCAAACCATTTAAACTTTCAAAAGCTAAAATGATTTTATCGCATTTAAAAACATAGTTAAAGAGAACGTAAAAAACTAAACGTTTAAAATACAGTGCTATTATATTGTATGTATCAACTACAATAAGATAGCAGTCAACTGAAAACTAATTAAACAACTTTTTTCTTCCTAATATCATGAATTATACATGTTTCCCCCTACCCCTTGGGGATGAAGCCAAAACACAACTTTTCTGATCATAAGATGGACACGTTTGAGGGCAAAAACCGATGAGAAGTCCTCACAGGTAACTTAACTCGCCAGCAGAAGCCTCTCCTGATGAGTTTCACCACCTGGGATGCAAGCTCACACAACCCTCACACTGGCGAGGACCTGTCTCCATGCATTGGTACCAGCAGGAGGTTTAATACTAGAGTATTTCTAATAAGCGGCRTTGCTTTACAGCGGAACTGTCAGCTGAATTCACAGTGCTATTTGCCCGTCTGTAATCYTAATTCACACTGGCTAACAACTAGTGTCCTTTCCCACAAGAGACTCCTAACTCCAACTGGCACAGGACTGAAGGAACATCTGCAGGGCCACCATCAGAGCTGCCAGTTCACATCAACAGCTGCAGAGACGCTGCCACAAACTTGGGATTACGAGTTTCCAATACAGAGGATAGGGAATAGCTCCCTTCCATCCTCCCATCACCTCAAAGGATGTCTCTGGAGCTACCAGAATGAAACTGCTCAGAAATAGCTGCAAAGTGGCTGAAACAGGCCCTTTTTGGGCTCCACACTCCAGCTTGCCCTAAGAAATGCCTGTCTGCTCCTTCGCCTGTGTGGTGTTGCTCTATTTCTGATGTAGAATTACTTTCCTCACACAAGGCCCAAGGAGGAGACCACCACAGCGGTACATGAGGCTACCTCCCCTGCCTTTCCTTGGGTTGTGTCTCTACTGCAAGAGGTGCAGTCACAGCTGGCTCTGTTAGCCAGCTGGCATTAGCCCACCTCGTTTAGGTACAGAGAACAGAGCCGTCACAGCACACAACATGGCACAGCCCAGCAGCTCAAACATCAGCACCAAGTTCAGGGCTAGACCCCGAGCTGCAGCACCTCAGCTGCAGGCCCGGACACGGACTAGCTCATTTCAGGTTGTTAAGAGGCTGGTGCCATACATTGCTCTGTGCCATCTTGGCTTGAACCCTCTGTAGAGGAAGAGAGGCAAAGAAGGTCCGTCCTTCCACCTGCAAAGACACCTGGTGGTTTCTTCCAACATCATTAAATTAACCATTTTTAAATTATTTGTGACTAGTGTTATTTTGCAGCTTTCCACTGGACAAGAAGTAATACTGCTGCTTCTAGCTTCTCTGAACACTGTCTGCTCGGCAGTCAGCAACTACCTTGTTCAAGGTGCAAAGTCCTCATACAGGACTTCAAGAACAGCTCCAGTTCAAGCCAGCTAGATAGGCCACAGCACAGTTCATCCGAGCAGAGGGCTGGGGATTTGAAAGCTGCATGCACCAAGTATTTGGAAAAGCACCTCTTAGATTTAAAATTGCATATTTTGGTTCAGAACATGAAAGCGATGTGTGCTTCAGAAGGGTTAAAATGGCCAATGAAATTAACCCAGTTCTTCTCCGTTAAACTTCTGAGAGACCAAAAACTACCTGAAGGTTGAATTTTGTGCTCCAACCCTCGTCCAGACTTCCAGCAGGAGAAGCAGTTTGATGTCTTTTGCAAACAGCGCTCTGAAGAGGAATGAGACACTGGGACAGAAAGTGACCTATGGTAGCCAAATGTAAAAAGGCACATATTCCAAAAGGAGAGGCACCAGAGAAAGTTGTTTTGACTTAATCCCGCAGAGGATCAGGAAAAAGAAAGTTGTGTAGCACTCATTTAACAAGTTACAATGCAAATGCTGAATGCCAGGGTTAAATAGCGCATCAAACAGTTTCAGGTTACGTATTCCCTTTTGCACTAAATAAAAGCCATTAAAATATACAGGAATAAAATGCTCAATTAGGGAGCTTTCTATGAAGCAAGAACACACAAATACAGTGGAAAGAATTGCACAAACCAGAAGTGTAATGAGTTACGTTTACAACCTTGGACTGACCAAACCTTAGAAATAACATTTCCTATCACTTTGCATTATTCAAGATTGCTTGTTAACATGCCCTGTCATTTCAGAACAAACCTGACACCACTGGCATGTGCACAGGCCTCTCCTTTATAGAAAGCTCGCTAATAATAGTGTCATCATAAGAATACACAGGAAGCGGAGACCACAAGGCCATGCAGCAATACATACTTATACCCTACAGACCAAGTATTATAAGAACTCCTAAAGTGTAGAGTTACTGTGGGGCTGCTAAGGAGCTCCTTGTTTTGCAGGTTGGTCAAAATTTACAGACAGGTGTTACTGGTTCTAGAAATCCCCATGCTTAAGCAGGACGTTGATGAAATGGAGAGCTGAGCTACCTGGGTGCTTTTGAAAGAAAGTGGAGGCAGTATGGAGGAATGAGGGGAGATTAAGGCAGATGTAGCACAGGACTGGAAGCGTTTGCCTTTTTTTGGTAATAGCTGCTTGTCCACAGATATGATGCAGATGGCTGTCTGAGGTTTGCTAATACCTGATATCCTGGATAACACAGTAGTCAACACAAATTGTTCTAGGCTACAGCACCTTCTCACGAAGCAGATGCATATCTGACATCAAGAACAGAAGTAGCCTGGAGGGAAGGGGGAGGGGGGAGAAAAAGGAGATGTTTAGTTTAAAAATGAATACACATAGGCTTTCTTGCATCTCCAAACTTCACCCCAGATCCACGGTATTGAAAGCAACAAAACAGACAATCCTGGCACATGGGAAGAATCGCAGCAGCTTCCCCTACTCTGAGCCACACTGGGGTTTGTTGGGAGTATAAACATACAAGAACTAAGACTGGAGTTGAGGCTGCTTTATAATCAGCAGTCTCACCTCCCCCCTTAAAAAAAAAAAAAAAAAAAAAAAAAATAAAGGAACCATGGGCACTTGCTGTGAAAACACACCGAAGGGGAAAGCCCAGAGCAGTCAGAGGGCTGACAAAGCTTTTACTAGGCTGGTGGCCAGGCAGACAAGGCATGCCATGGGAGAAAGCACCCAAAGGACTTCAGTGTTAGGCCAGCAAAGTCTTCTCCTGCTTACTTGCTGACTGAGTCCATCTGACTTGACCAGTCACCTGTGCAAGTGCTCTCAAGAGCAGGCACCAGTCGCACGGTACTGCGCAGCTCAGGAGGGACCACAAACCCCCCGAACCCCCCCTCCTAGACCATATAGATCACTCATGTGATAATCCCAATGTCATTTCACTTTGCCCCCAAAATTGCTCAGACAGGCACCCAGTCAGCACTGTGCTTATGTTACCTCTGAAGGCAGGAGCACCACAGTTATAGCCAGCCTGAGAGGCAATGTCTGATGTGCTCAGAGAACACAGTGGCCGTTAGATGTCCACTGTGCAACACCCTTGTGTCCTTTCCTTGYGCATTTTTATAAAAAGCTGCAGGCTTGGTAGTTAAAATCCCCTCCATGCTGCCAGCACCCTCCTCCTCCCAGCTGTGACACATCAGTTCCTACTGACCAGAATAGGCTTCATCAAGAACCACAAGCCACATAGTGCTAGTGAAGGACATCCATGGTACGTCACGGCTGGCAGCTCACTGCCACCCTGCCTGGCTCCTGCCTGTGTCAGCCTGGTGCAGGCAGGCTCTGCCCTCCACCCTTACTGCACTGCAGGGCACAGTGAACCACCTGACTCCTGCAATAGCTACCTTTTCTCTAGGCTTTGCAACTATTCCCACCAGCCTATTGTTTTGGTCCCCTTCCCATTACTCAGGACTTGCTCTGCTCCAGCCTGGGCACCTTCCATCACTACTTTGGGGATCACAACTGCTGCTCCACCAGTCATTTCACCAGACCTTGTTGCCATGCCTCCACTCTCCCTCCTTCTCCTCGTCCTCCTCTGCTAACTTGTCTGGGATTCTCATTGCTCCAGTATCCACACACCGGGTCACATCAGCACACTCCAGTTCCTGCTGCAACCATTTTCTTCCTACCTCAAGTGAGATTCCCCTTTTTTGACTGTAACTTTCAGGAGCAAGGGTGTATTTGCAGTCAGGAAGAATCTCAGAGGGCTCAAAGAAGAAAAGCTCTGCACTGCAAACAGATACAACTCTACTGGTCACAGGAAAAGGCAGTGACATGAGCCACCTGTCTTTCAAATGGGTGGCTACATACTAGTACCATTGCTTCTTTGCTCCACCTCTCAGTTCTGGAAGAATGGGACAATTTCACTCACACCCTTCTGAGAAGGCAAGTTTTTTGAGTTTGGTTTTGTTCATCCGTCATACCTTTGGACCTAGTCCCCAAATATAAGCGTCTTTGAATAACACATTATTGGGATTTGTGAAGCAATGAAATTCTGCTCTCTGAATGGCAACGTACAAGTGAGCCAACCATAATCAGGGCAACAAAAATATACAGTACACTGAGAAGTCTTTAGTCCATGCGAGACCAAAATTCGCCTTACACTGTTGATTGTGCTTGCTTTAGAAGATACGGCTTTTGTGCCAAGCTGTCTTATAAAATTAGGCCAAAGGGAGTCCTAGATCAGACATTTTTAACATGCAAACCTCTAGCGGGGTTTTCTTTTGCAAGACTCTGTTAATATTACATTTTTGTAACTAACTTTCATATTTAAACACTCTACAGTCTCTTAGTTAACTTTAAACACACATTGTCTTTGCAGAAGTGTTAACTCCGTGAAGCTCCATCAAGGGGAGGCTGTTTCTAGAATGTCTGTCTTCACAGAAATTGCTGGAAAATCAAGGAAACTGCCTCTAGGTAATTCCAGAATGAACAGTTTCACACACTCGCCTTGTTTATAGCTTTCTTTCCTTCCCCCAAGTGAAACCACTCCATCGTCAAAAATGAAAGAGCAAGCTTTGCCTCAGAAGACTGTACGGTCCCACAAAGCCAAACCTAGAACAGCTTGGAGAACTGAGTGCAGGGAAAACATCCAAGTGAGATAAAGATGTATGGGGTGTCGGCAGCAAGAGGCATTAAAATGTCCATGTGCTGATGAGATACAGATACCGTCAGAGGGCTGCATATTAACTGTTCTCTTTCCACTTTCATATATGTCTGGAATTCCCAATTCCCAAAATCAGTACTGGAATCTGTACATCCAGAGGAAGTGAAATATGCTCAGATTGAAGATTTTCAAAAATAGCTTTTGCAAAGAGTGTATATATATATATATATATATATATAAAAATCTATCTGAACTGAGCTCAGATTGGGAATTTTATGTGATTTTTAAATTGGATTTACCTCATCTTCCTCTTCGGACATTTTAGTGGAATTATCAGGGGATTTTACAGGCTTCTGGCTATTGGTTCCATTTGTCTCCTCTTTGCCGTGCTCTGCCTCCCACTCCTGGAGAACTTCATCTATGTTGAAACGACGTCGATAATTTACAAAAAAGTTTTTCACTTGCACCACAGATTTGTTTCCAATAACATCGGAGATTGCCTGAAAGTCTCGGCCGTATTTCCTGATTGCTAAAAGCAACAAAAAAAACCAAAMCAAAACAAAACAAAAGCAATGTGTTATTTCCACAAAGACCACAAATCAGGCTCAAGTCATAGCATAAGGATGTGAAGCTGAACTTCGGTCACGGTTTCAAGCCTTTCTCGGATTAATTCAGGGGAAAAAAAAAAAAAAAAAAAAAGCTAAATTGTGCAAGAGACACAGTTAAGACTAGCCCTGGAGAAGAGAAGAAAATAGAGGTGTAGTAAAGATTGGCAGAGCCAAATCTAGAAGACCTGTGTAAATCTGACTGTACTACTTGAGAAGTTACACAGGCGAAGAGCATAACAGTGACTCCAGTAGAGTTTCACTTTCTGAAAGCTTGGACAAGCAGAGGTTATTTGCAGGCGTTCATWCGGTGCAATTTGTATTGCCCAGGGAGGGGAAGGGGGGATATTGTTTCCTTGTTCAATTCTGTTCTTCAGGCATTAGTACACAGCAATGTCAAAATCCTTCATTAGCCACTGAAGGGAGACACAGCTCTGAAATGCAAGAGAGTTCTGATTATCACYAACTGAAGTACAAATAGACTTGTAGTGCCATACCTTGCACAGCAAGAAGCTGCTCATCCGTGGTCCAACGTGCATTAAATTTCTGAATGACCTAGATATCAAAAAAAATTAGGTAACTTCATTTACATAAGCAACAACTTTCACTTGTATCTGAGCTCATAAAAACCTCACAAAAACACAACAAGGAATTAACTGTTAGTCAGACTATGTAATTCCTTTCAGCAGCAACAATGTTTTCAACATAAAGAACTGCATATGGCATCCATTCAGTTAACTGTGACATATACTGCGCCTGTAAGTCATGGTAATACATAAAGATAGGGAATGGTCTCAGCAGATAACCAAGAGCCACGCTCTTCCAAAGCACCTACTTGTTTTTATCACAGACACCCTCTGTAATCTTGGTCAAATTATTTCCAGCATGAGGTACCAGAGTTGGAAGGAAAACAGCAAAAGCACCAAGTGCCAAGAGAAAGATGGGCCATTAACATCCTCTCCTACATTTCTCAGTATTTAGAGCAAAGCAACTACCTCTCTCACATGGGCATATGGATACAACGCTGACAGAACATGGTATATCTGGGATACCTGTACTTCTGATAGAAACCACTTTCACATGTTAAACACTGCTCTTACTTTCTCCTCATCTCCCATTTCCATTACACAACAACAGCAAATGGTCTTGATTCACACTGACAACTAACAGGACATTGGTCCTAGTTTACTGGCAATGCTAATAGCCCTGGTGYGTAAACACAGATTAGCATTTATCTCCACAATAAACAAGGGTCAGAAAATGGTCCTACCTCTGGAAGTCTGTATTGTTCTATACCACCTTCAAGTTTTTCTTTGAGCGCGCTGTTTGTCTGTTTGATATTCTGAATCTGAAAAGAAAGTTTCATCCCTTTAACAAGAATTAAAAAAAAAAAAAAAAAAAAAAAAGGAGAGAGAATCTTTGGACAAGCTTTCTTCCAGCAGCCCCGGCAGGAACCCCACAAGCTCAGCATTCCAGTTTTTCTCACAACCTCCCTTTTCCAAAAAGAAGGTTTGTTATATTGGAATAAAGGAATGCAGGAGCAGCTGGCACATCAGGAGATCCCATTTAATTTATTCTATCCTGTCTGCAAGTTATTTGGAGTAAGAACTGCCCCAACTTCCAGGTCTGTATAAAGCCCAGCATAAGAAAGGCCCTGTTCACAGCAAGTAATGAATCAAAGACTGCTAGAGAGCTCCGCTTCTCCCAGAGTGCCAAGAAAAAGGCTTCAGGYCAAAATACCAATTCTAATAAGTTTAATAAAAAGCTTGAGCCAGAACTCTGCTTTAAAAACAGTGAAAARGTTCAGATCTAGGAAACAGACTCATGTAGTAAACCTGTCTTTACTAACAAATATTTGAAAAACATTTGTTTAAAAGGCAGATCCATCAGGGAAGCAAAAGGTACAYAGGAAAGTTTGTATGATGCTTGTCTAAGAAAGAATAAAACAAACATATTGGCCTGTTCCAAAAGTATCAAATGAAAAGGCAAAGGAAACTGACTGCTGCAGATGGAAATCAGATACTGCTGAAACTGATGTCATCTGAGRGAAGTTCATAGTTAAAACATAAGGAACTCTGAACTGCAAGAAACACTAAGCGCCAGCAAATGTTCCTTCAAGTCAGTGCTGTGGACTTCTCCGTGCTTCACTTTAGGTATAAAGTAGGCTTGCCCACAGAACTAAAACATAAGAGACGTAAAACACAGGGCTGCATTAGTTTATAGCACAAGGCTAGCAGCTTGTCAATTAAACTACATAATGATGTGCATCATCACTGTCAGGCTACAAATTCCTGCGAACTTTGCAGACTGTGACAGGCACTATCACCAAAAATAGCAGTTATTCTTGAAAYATCCCATCCATACCTGTCGTTTGATTGAGACTAATTCCATGTCCAGTTGTCTGAGCACAGTGGTAGCAGCTGTCGCGTTGGCGGAAACGGCCTCCACGTCTTCTTGGGAAAGGAACATTCCTTTGGGAGGTTTCCTCTTTGCTCTGTTCTTAGCCTGCGTACTGTGCTTCTCCTTCTTCACCTGAGGAACGGTTTCAGCAGGTGGCACCTGGCAAACAGCAGTCATTTTACAAAACTATATGATCTTTAAAGGTCCCTTCCAACTCAAACCATTTTGTGATTCTATGACTTCAAGCCATCGTCAAAGGCTGGAGAATAAAAAAGGCGGTTTGCAGACAGGAAGACATTTTTTGCTTTAAGTGGCATGTCATACAAACACTGCCTTATGCAAATCTCTCCTTTCTTCTAGGCAGCTTTCAATGTTTACAGAGATACTGGTCGTCTTCTCTGCCCATTCTCATTTTGGGAGACAGATGCCCAATTTTCCAGCAGTTAAATATTCTGGTTATTTTCAAACACGCCAGAAACCTCTCTTCTTGCTTTCATCACCAGGCCTGAACATGCCAGTTTAACCGAACACCAGAAGGAACAAAGTGGAGTTTGAAGACAGGGGAAGAACACAACTAAAAGAGTTTACAGAGACTTGTTTTTCTACATGTAGGACAGGAGAAGGAATAAACCAAATCTATTTAAACGCTAAGGATAAAGGAAGGAGGTGACCACAAAGTAACTTTTAGATCGTTATGCAGTTTCTTGGAAGCCAAGTTTTCTTGCATAGCACTGATATATCAATTGTTCCACTAAACTGATGCAGTTTTGCCCACAAATAAAATTTAAGTCTCTTTTGGAAAAGGGAATATTTCACACACCACTAATTATTTTTATGTCTTCTGTCTAAACCAAAGAATTAGGCGCACATCTCTAACAGGTAGATTAGCTAGGACACTATACTACAGATCCTTCAAGAGCACCTCTGATTCTCTAATACCAAAAACTTTGCTTCCAGAAGTTATTTTCAACAAGGAACTCATACCCAAGATTTATTACCCAGTGGCTGGAGCCTGGCCAAGRACACAGAACAGAAGAAGGGTGGCGAGGAGAGAAAAAGCAGAGAGGAGAGGCCGCACATCTGAAATCCTCTACTCGATCACTGCCAGCTTTAAACACATTGGCTTCACTTAGCGCTATTGTTTCTCTCCTAATTTGCAGCTACATGTAGTTTCTACAGTTTGCGGCATTTGCTCATTAGTGAGCAATAAAACGCTCGCATTCAAACCCACACGAAGCTGAGCACAAAGCCCCACATAAGCATGAGGCTCTGCCTCCCGAAGACTGGAGGACCCCAGCACAGCTGCTGGCAGATGAAAGCTTGCACCGTTTTCATGGGCTCAACGGCCAGAGCCACATAGGAGCAGTAATGTGGACAATTGCCTGTTCTCAACTTTTTTCTTCCCTCCTTTAGAGCAAAGGACTCCATGAGAGACAATGCCTAAGGCAAGCCCAGGAAAAAGAGATAACTATTGCTGTTGCAGGTCGGATACCCTATTTCTTTTTGCAGAAGGGAGTGGGGAGCAGGAGAAACCAAACTGGTTTAGCTATGAACAAGTAAGGTAAGCTCTGCACTCCGCTTCAGAAGCGAGCACTTTTGATAACTGAGCCAGGTAAGTTATTCAACATGGATAGACATTGCAGATTTATTCATATTTCATCTACATACAGAATCTGACAGGATCACGCAGTAATGCCTCACAACAGGTTCAGGCTGTAGGCTGACCAACACGCAATGCCTGCAGTGCAAATATCCCAGAAGCCTCAACATTAAGGAAAAATGAAAGCAGTTTCAAATGATTGTTTTACACAGTTCAAAGAATGTGAAGCTCTTTTGTGTTGTGGACAAGAAGCCAGAGTTCCAGCAGAACGGTTTTTGACAGCTCCGAATGTCTCTAGGCCCCGGTGATATTTATTGCACAGGCTGTGAAAATTTGAATGTCTACCCTATCCTGGAAATTCTTGCTTTCCTGGCCACACACGTCTCTCTGTAGAATTAAATCAATTCATGAAAACCAGAGAGAATTAAAATGCAGGGATTTAGCAGTGCTTCTCTGTTTATTTAGATATTGCCACTGCTGTCCAGTGCACTTCAGTCTTACAAACTCCTTAATACAAACAAGGTTCCCTTCCTCAGATTTCACAGTGTAAAAAGAAAAGCTATCTCAAGCCATGTAAAAGCAGAGGATGAAATGGGAGGCATTACCAGGAASAGGGAATATGTGGAGAAAGCAGCTCTAGTTTGTGACCTTAGTATTATGGAGCCACTATCTGAGGAAACCTGAACAGTTGCACTAACACTGAAAATACTAAAACGAAGSGAAGATTCCCCCTCCAATGACCCCCAAAAGAAGAAACAGATGAGAGATTTCAGATACTCTGGGAAATCCCAGCATTAGTCGGCAAGTCATGCAGTAACCGACATTTCTCAGAGCTAGAAAAACCATCTCTGCGGGGTTGGGACAGGGAGGTTCTTTACAGTAAGAGTCCCGAGCTAGGGTACACCACCACCCCTGCACTTCTGACCACGTCATTAAAAGCAACATATGATCAAGAAAGAACATATCCCCCTCCTGGATACCTGCTCTCTCTCAAGGCATTTTCAATCAGCCCCAGGCTCAGGTATTGCAAAATCAAATCAAATGAACTCTGAACAGGCTACGCAGGTTGTCAGCTTCATTTTACCCACTAATACATTCCCTGTCCAGAAAAGCCCCCACAAGGCTGCCCGCCATTTCATACACAGCCAGACTGCAAATGCCTCCTGAGTTCTGGTGATCTCTTTCGGATCAGTTAGCGCGCTGTGGCCTGTATTAGTGCGACAGGGAGGGCAGACAGACTCCTCCCGTATGAGACTTTCTACAAAAATGTCTTGATGATAGCTATCAGCCATCTGCTCTGGTTTGGCCTTACAACAGAGGCAGCCAAGCTGGCGAATAACTACCTTTCCCTCTTCTGCAGCACGTTCAGAGCATGCCAGCATGGTAGGGAAGGAAACAGTAATAAAGGGGATCGAAGGGAGMGCTCTCACAGATGCAAGCTTTCACAGAGTTTACAGAGAAATCTAAACTTGAAAATTTATTAAAATAATGGGAAATGAGCCGATAGTATTAATTGTTTACAAGACACACTGGAGAGCTGCAGTATGCAGCTGCAACTTATCCAAGTGAGAACCCTTCCAGTTTGCAGGTTGCTGAGGCTTTTGAGAACTCAGCTTCTTGTAAGGGTGAACACGAGTGGCTTCACAGCCACCCTGCTCCTAGGAAGTCATCAGGAATACCGGTTCCTTCAGTGGAAGCAACAGCTAAGGCTTTTCTGAAAAGTCTAGAGAGCACCCTGGTATGGGTGAATAACAGACTAGAATGCTGTGATTTTTCAGTTATTTCCATTCAAAATAACTTATTAGAGGAATTAATCTCACCAACAGTGACTGACAAAGCAGCTGCTCTAGGCTCTTGGTTTTGCCTGTGTGCAATCATGTTTTTAAATAATGCTACTGGTTTTTTTCCCTACATATACCCTTTTAAAAATAATTTAAACAATTGAAAGAGAATGACTGTGGAGAAAAATCAGGCTACGAGAAATCAGGAAAGGGAGCTACTCCAAGGACAGAAGGCCTTAGGGTAAACAACTTCCTGTAGCACTCACTCACACATACAAGCCATGCTGCTGCTGAATGGCAAGGCTTTTTTTGTTTAGTAACAACCAGCAGGTTATGCACATGAAAAGTATACACTTTCCTGTTAGGCATCACAGACTAGGTTTTCAAAACTTTTGTATTTGTGTGACTATTTTCATCTAGAACTGCATGCACTCACTTCAAATTTTAAGTGGGCAAGTACAAAATATTCTGTGCATAACAACAGGTTAAGGTCCCTCTGCCAGACAAAATGAGCTGGCCACACAAAAGCTTTCTCCTCTACTGTTCACCACTGTAGTTGCAATCCTGGTGCCACTGAAATCCTCAGAACTATTGCTGAGGATTTCAGTACATCAGGAATTTACCTTAGAATCTAAGATGTAGATAAACACACTCTTGCTAGTCTACCTAGAACAGATTAAAGGACATATTTCCCCTCCACCAAGCCATCTCAGTGAGGACATAAGTGCTTCTACTCCACCTCCATGCAGTTAGGTTGATTTAAACCATCACTGAATGTGGTTGAAGCTAACACAGCCAACCTTGAATCAAAGAGACTAGAAACATTCAGATAATACATTGTCATGGGATGGTAAAGTCTTAAATTTTCCCAGCTCCATCCATAACAACTTATTTGTCTATACTTGTCTTGATCTGAGAATAATTCTGAAGACAATTCTTCTTTTCTCGTATGACAACTATACAAAGCACAAATAAAGAAAATTAGATACTGTCAGCTTCTACATGAAGTAGCTAGTAAGTAAACACTTTCGTTTGTACAGTAGTGAGAAAAGAATTATACCTCCTTTTTGCTCTCCTTGTTTTGTTCAACTTCAATATCAATAGGGTTATTTCCATTTGCTTCCTCCATTTCATCCTCACTGGAAGACAAAAGCAAACAGTACTGTTTTAGTTTGTGAGGCTCTCTTTTTCTACAAATAGCATGCTAGAAGAAATGCATGGATGCAATAGCAAGTCCAACAGTTTTTCTTAGTTTTATTCCCACGGTGGCTTTTTAGGGGGCTGGGGTGGTTTTTTTTTGTTTTGGGTTTTTTGTTCATTTGTTTTTGGTTTAAGTCAAGAAATTCTTAATTGTAAAAATACTAGGGACCATGTCTTGTAAAGAAAGTAGCGTACTTAGGCAAAATAAGCCTGCTCAGATGAAGGCAAGATACATGAAAATGATTACACAAGTTATCTTTTAAAGAACATGAGACATCGAGCATTTTCACTTTAGGCAAACCGAGACAAAAACCAAAGACTTAGAATTATAGCAAGTAGCTAAAACATGGATTTCATTCCACTCCTTAATATTTAGCAAAATAGTGATGCACAAGATTAAATCCCTCAAGAACAAGCACAAAAAAATGTTTGAGGTGGTTTTTTTTTTTTGTTTGTGTTTTTGTTTTGTTTTTTCCAGCGACAGCCTCACATTTCATTCTCCCCTGGAAAAGAAAAAGAGGTTATCAGTTATAGAATAATAATACTAGGCATGAAGTTGGGGCCATACTCAAAGTGACTTTGGCACATCTGGCCAGTCTGGCTTCATTGGAATTTTAATCAGACATTAAATCGAATATATTTTCACCATTTAGAATATTTGTACTGTACACAACTAAAGTTAATTGCACCTTTTGGGATGACGCCCAGAAACAGAAGAAATAAGCTGACCTAATCAAAGCTTTTTTTTCTTTTTTTCTTTTTTTTTTTTTTTTTAAATCAAAAAATAAATCTATTTCGTCAAGTCAAACTTTATAGCCTGGGACAAGGAGCTTCGGCTGGTGCAGGTATGTCACAGCGCCAGCGCAAGGCAGTTTTGTGCAGGGAAACCCCAGCAGAAGCTGCGCTACGCTGCTGGGTGCTGGAGCCAGCTGGGGCGCGTCACACAGGCGCAGGGGACAGCAGGCACGGCGGGTGCTAGTGAGCATGGCTGCGGCACCCGCGCTCGCTCACGGCTGTCTCCCTGYTACAGCGACGTCCTGTGCAGACATAGCCCAAGGAGGAACGTGCTGCCAGGTGGCTTGAGCTGGCATCCGTCTCCACAAGAGCAGTCACTCGTACAAGCCATTCCTGCTCTCCCAAGCTGCCTGGCTCACCAGCTGATTTACATGATATTTAGTTTGTGTAATCACGATTCCAGGGAATAAACTCACAAGCACCCCCTCCCAGTGCGGCAAACACAAAACCCCTTGCATACAACTAAGAACAGCTACTGAAAACCTGGTCCCAAATGCACTGGGAGCTCATTTTAGTAACAGTCTGAGGGGGTTGGGGAATTTCCCTGCCTAGCCACAGAAGAGATATAGCAGTATTCGAGTGAGATACCTCAGACTGCCTCTTCTCTTAACTGCATCTCCAAAAGAGCTTCCTTGTGTTCTCACCTAGGCTCAGATTTCAGCCTTTCTGCAAAGGCCAAACCCCCATGGGCTTCGCTGTGCTCATAGTTTGCTCGTCTATTCCAGCAAGTTCCCTAGACATGAGCTAGATCAAAACCCACCCACTCATTTCTGCAGTTTTAGACATTGATCACTATTAACTGAAGAATATTTTTGAAGTTTTGCCAACACCCAATGGCACAGTACAACCTCAAAATCTGGGCACCCCAAACTCACCCAGCTTTGCTTCCACACCCCGCATGGCTGCACTGACAAATCCTTCGGGGGTGTAGGGGTTTGACTATTTTACATAATGGAGGGGAAGAAGGGAAATCCAGCCTCAAGCTGATGGCCTGGTGCTCAGCTTGATGCATATGTAAACCAAATTACACATTTCCAATCCAGCTGCCTTCCTCAAAGGTTACAAAATTACAGCACATGGCAGCCCATACAGTTCTTTCCCAATCACCAGATGGTCTGAGGTGCTGCTTTTCCCAGCAAACAGGCATAGGTATCAGAGAGGTTTATTTCCAAACTGCAGTAATTTCATTTATGAGCAGAGAACAAAAATAGAGAGGTAGTATTAAAAGATCGTAAACTACATAGTACGAGACAAACGCGTAAAAGATTTCTTCCCCCCCCCCCCCATGAATTAGTAGGAAAACTAAAAAAAAAAAGCAGGATAGGGAGAAGAAAAATCAAGACAGCCTTTGCAGAGAAGGGAAAAGAACAGAATGGAAAAAGAGACTCAGGTCAGAGAAAGCCCACCAAATACTGGACAAGTTGGCTAGTAGTATTTCTCTGGCCCTGCCTGTTAAGCAAGCATTGTTGATCTAGTGGAGAGATGGGAAAGGTTGAGTGAGTCATTGGTGTAGTACAGCTTAACCCTGGAAACACATTTCTTTCCCCTTCCCAAACAGGGCTCACTCATACGCACTGGAGCCAGCAAACAGCTCCCTGGGAAGTGCTAGAGCAGCAACTCTTCCGAGGTAAAAGCTTTGCAGAATTTTGCCCAATTACATTAGGAGTCTTCCAAAGCCAGACACACCTGAAGTTTGGTCTGCAAAGGCATTAACTGCATTTTAGAGCAGGTTGAGAAGGCACCTGCGTCAAGCAGATAGAATTGCTGCTGTTCAGAGGTTTGTGGTTTTTTCCCCACACACACACCTGAGGCCACCGCATTTCTGAGGGCCTGTCAGCTCCAAAACTATGCAAAGTCAGCGAGTGGCAGTTCTAACTGTACTGATACGTCTAGCAATACACACAAGGCCACTGGCTGACCTACCTTCAAGGGTTTGCACGGGTATCCAGGAGGGTGAACCTGCAGACAAAGCTGCACAAGCAGGAGTCAAGCTCATCTGCTGAAGCTCAGTGGCTAGTGACCTCCCGAACATCACCACCCTCACCCAAATCCTAATGCACCCAGCACTCCTTGGGACATCTCTGCCAGAGAACTCATCCCAAGTTCCCCTCTGCTACCCTCTTCTCAGTGACTCAAAAACACAGTTTTCTAAGTAAAAGGCAGGGGAAGGGTCTATGTGTGCATACGCAAAGGCTGAGGGGTGCTGCACTGGAGCCTGTTCCCCATCAGGTGCATGTTCTCACTCTACTGAGCATCACACGGAGGAAATAAAGGCAGATTTCTAGCTCTTTCATTACTTCCTTTTACTGTCCTGCTTATCAGCTTTTCTGGCTCTGCTGACAACAGTGCCAATCAGATTGTAAACAGTTTTAATTTCATTTTCTCTACCCTCAAGCAGTATCAGAGAAAAAGCTTCTAGAGTGATGGGACGGTGACCACTGCACTAGAGGGCAATCAGGAATTGCAGAGTGTTGAAAAAGGGAGTACACCTAATTGCCAACAGATTCCTTTTGGCTTTAAGCAAAGTAAAACATGCACAGCAGGGAAAAGGGGTGGGGAAAGAAGGTGTGGTACCAAGAAACATTTTGGGGAAAATCCTACATCTAGTTTCTTACAAGCTAACAGGAGTCTCTGAGATAGTCTGAAGAAATCAGTGTGCGTCAATACACAGCCTTTTCTGCTTGCAAACCTACCTTTCCTCACGTTCCCTTTTTTGTTTACGAGCATGACGGTCCATCACGCTAGTTTTAGTCCTTGTCTTCTTCCAGGAGTAGTAAAATTTCACCAGGCTGGCTATTGATTTGTCAGGAAGCTGTAAATTAAACATGTATCCTTTTATATGTTTGTATGCAAAGTATCCCCAGGAGTTCACATACAATCAGTCTGTTTTTGTCAAGGAACATCTGATCTCTCTACGTTGGATTCTCTCAAAGGCTCAAGCAAGGCAGTTCTGCAGCCTTTCCAAAAATGATCCGTGGGGGAGTGTTTCATGTTAGTGCCTACTATTTAGGACATCAAAATCTCTAAAGAGCATCTCAGCAAGCCTCCACTCACCAGCGAGGTAGCTGGTTCCCTTCAGAACAGAGGAACATAGCAAGAGCAAATCCAAAATGGGGCCTTGAAACCTAGATAACAGTTTTAAAAGCCAACACAGGCATGTGTAAGCAACCGCAGAAACTGCTGAGTTGCAGGCTACATCCCAAGCACATCTTTGATGTTTGGTTAAAAAGGCTCATTCACATCATTCACATGATGAAGTCTCTTCAAAGGTCTCAACAAAAGATGTTTTGAAAAGGTGAAGTGTTACTACTGTATGGCGATCTGAGGATATAGGAAAACAGGAATCAACTTTTTTTTTGTCCTCTTACACTAATGTCATTGCCCTGTACCTGTGAATGAAAAGTCTGCCTCCAAAAAGCGTAAAACTACATTAAGACTAATTCTCTACTTCTGAGGTACTTCGCATGGATGTTCTTACAGAGGACTTCTACAAGGTAAAAGTCCAGCCTTTCTTGCTGAATGAAACGTGTTTTAGATAAGTGTCTGATTCAGCTTGGAGGGCAGGACGAGTGGGGAGGAAAACAAAACTGTGAGCAAGAGCCAGATCTCTCTTATTCAGATACTGCAGTTTAAGTCTTCACGTGAGATAAGCCTGGTTCTCAGACTGCACGTTGACTTCAGGTCCTAATAATGGATCGCACCAGAACTACCACCCTGGCCCACAGCTGCACACAGGCATAAATCCATCTGCGCTGGCAAAGCACAGGTGCTATGTCGATGTTGTGTTGCCAATAGCCATGCAGCAGGCTGGTACACTGGAATTAAAGATTTCCACAGAACAAACTCAGGGACAAGGCTGTTCGTGACAAACATCCACTTGGCTACAAACACACGCTGAGAGTGCCAAAATATCAGAACCAGCTCTGGTAAATAACATAACTCACTTTTCATTCTCTGGCTTCGATGTTTTTTCCCCTCAGTTCCAAGCTGCACTGGTACTAATGGGGCAGCATATATAAACTAACAACTAACGTGCTCCCGAGCCATTGATTCCTGTCCCCTGCTAAACACAAAGCTTCATGCCATTTAATTCCTTTCATGCAGGGTGGCTTTTCTGGGAGCAACAGTAAAAAAATATCATTACCTAGGGAACAATGCATGAGCTTGGCATCCCTGTATTGGAATGCACTTACACTCAGGGACAGAGTCATGCTCCTGCACATAAACCGAATTGAGAACTTCTTGGTCTGGCATTTAATCAAGCAACAGGATGGGCTTTATTCTCTTTCTTCCCCAGGACATTCCCCTCCCCTTTCTTTCCCCCCTGTGTAAGAACAGAGGAATAAAGAAGAAAACAGCTTCATCCTTCAGGAGTCCAGAACTCTCCAGACTGTCTATATCAGCTGTCCACAGTATGTGCAAGCCCTGTCATCTGACCCAAGGGAGTGGGAAACCCTAGGACTCCAAGAACACTTGGAAACAAATGCCAGTGAAGGAACATTCAAGGAGGACATGAGGAGAACAAGACTTTTCCTACCACCCTTTTGAAAAGGGACCTGGCAGTTTTCCTTCATACTTGGGAGGCAAGTTGCCTTTCGCTTTTCAGTATGATCAGCAACACAGACCTTCACATGTGCTTTGAAGAGGCTGAACAGACTGCAACAGCCTAGGCTCACTTCAAAGGGTCACAACAAATGTAACCGGGTCCTGCTGGAGCACTTGAGAGGCACTTTACTGAAGGAGAGCAAAGAACGAAGTCTAGTTCCCACCCAGGTGATGAACCACTTGAAGAAACTCTCAAGATATAATTAATAAAGAATTTTTACATCCCATCCTCTCCCTCTTTCGAAACAAAATTGCACACACCCCAGCAGTTCCCTTTCAGGCAGAAACCTACCCTTGAAGTTTTCAATCACAGTTTAAAAAAATATCACTACCAACCAAAAGCAAAGGACTGAATGCTTGCAGTGATGTAYAAACCTCCAACACAGCATCCACTGACAGTCCCAAATCACATTAAGCACAGACTTCATAGTCAAATAAAATGAATTCCTAAAAAGCAGGCTGTAAGAAAGGAAATCAGCTTTGCACAGAGATGATCTTTATTCTGTGTGTGGGTGGGCACRTGTGTACAGACCATGCCTGAACTCCAGCTGAGACAAACACTACCGTAGCACACAGGGAACTGGAAACTGTCATTTCCAACCAAAAAAAAATGCACAGTCAAAGTTTATCCTGAACCARTAAAGCACTTCAGGAAAACACTTCTACAGAGACTCTGGAAACAATGTTGTTTCTTTCTATTCATGGTAAYGTTTTTCCTCTAACATCCCCTTTGGCCTCTTCTCTCTCAAGAGCATTAGACAGGAGTTCAGCACATTCAGCACTGAAGACAACAATCCAACCTCCTGTTCTGCTTTTCCATTCCTCTGACACCACTTACCATCTGCTGGATCCTGTGAAAGGTTTTCCCATGGAAACTGAAGGCCTGTTCAAACAAGACCTTGTCTTCCACTGTCCACTCATCTGGGAATGGAGTAAAGTTTGGCAGATCTGCCAAAGACTTCTCAATGTTGTGCTTGTGCCAAAACAGCATCCCAAGGGCCTAGAAATAACAAGGACACCAAGGGGACAATTGTAATAACAAGAAACATTACCATATGCATGCAAAGGGAGAGCTACAGCATTTTTCTCAGGCAACACATTAGACATAATTTTAATTCTCAGCTACATCAGACACTTTTCTGTGTGCAAGAAACCTGGAATCTGACCCCCACCCTGCTAGGTTGTGAAGAYCAGAAATTTATTCAAACCACACAGGTAGTAATGTAATAAGAAAGTAGCAACAGAAAGGGGGAAGAAGAAGATTGAAGGAACGACTCCAACTTCACTGATCATGGTATGCACAGGAAAGCTAAGCAAAGACTTGGGAAGACTACCTAAAAAACAGGCTGGACTAAAATGAAGCTTCTTGCCAGGACTAAACTCTCTTCATTTCCTGTGCAATTAGGAGGACGGTTTAGTTGACTGGGTGTTTTTATGGTTGTTTAGGGGGCTCTTTCTGAGGAGGAGGGGGGGAAAAAGGGGGAGAGGATGAGGGAAGAACTGGAAGAAGGAAAGGCAGAGAGTATGACTTGCTGCTAAGATGTCCCTGGCCTGAAGGAGAAACAAATCTCACTCATTTTGGGGGCTGCTCATTTGTTCCCTTCAGAGACGCCTCRTTTCACTGTTGCAGTCTCTGGTTCTCAGTTCCACAGACGAAGTGCATGCGYTGCACTTCACCACCTGCAAACCGTCCTCCTCCCGCCATCTGAGACGCTTGCTCACAGCCACCCATCTCCCAAGGGTGCRCAGCCCCTGTGTGTTATGACACATCACTACATCTGGCATGCCAGAGACCACCACAAGTCATTTTAGGAAGGCCTGACTCTGCAGAGCTAGAAACCAGCCTTTCGCAACGGCTGTAAAGTGAARACAATCCCTAACATGCTGAGTAAAACGTCAGAGTAACCTGCTTGTCATTCGCAAACTCAGCTCAGGTTTCACAGCCACAGTTACCCTCATCTAGTAGTTTCACCCTGGCCACYCAGAGCTACAAAATCCCTCCAAATTTGGGGTTTCCCCATTATGCTTTGCTATGCAAAAAGCAGTTCCTTTATGGGATCTTGCTCCCCTGAGATTCTGCATAGAGTATGTTTCTAAATATTAGTATTATCCAAGACCTTGTCCTGGCCTCTCAGTGATGCCCAGGCACCCTCTCCTCCTTTTTGCCACCATGCAGAACAAGAAGTAGTCTTGGTTGCAGCACAGTCACTCAAGAGGTCACATGAGCCACACATCCACTTATCTCCATCCATTCTGGCAAGCATGGGGCCAAAGAAACTATTCTGCAGTCATGAAGGAYCGAGTTTTCTCTCCCCTGCCATCCCTTTCAGCTTCAGATATGAACTGTACGAAATATCCCTGTGAGAAAGCAAGGGAAAAACAAGGAGGGAGACATTTTGGGAGGGCAGAGTAGTGTTAAATACCACTAAGGTGGCTAGCAAGGGCTGAGGGGACAGCTGCTTACACAAAGCAAAAGGAAAACAAAAAGGTTTTCCTTATAGGCTTGTTTAACAGGAGAGCAGTATTCCTCCTCTACCCTACACTGCCCTAGGAGAGCTCTGCACTCATACACAGGCAAGTACACAGCTTTTCCAGCCTCCTTTGTCCCAGGGCATCTGACGCAGGCTGGCAGGAGAGCACAGCTCACGGCCAGACTTGATGTAGTGCTCCCAGAAGCCTGTGACTGCTACAGCTTCGCACAACCACCTACCGCACTTTGCCAACACCAGCTAAAGTGGGCTTGCCCTGCCAGAGCTCTCTTGCCTGCCGGAGACTGCCCTTTGCCTGCCCTCGAGCTAGAGAGGCTGCAGGGACTCCCACCAGCAGCACAGCCACCAGCCTCCAGCCATCATCCCACAGCAGCAGAGCCGACAGTGGGGCACTYGGCCACAGGCAAGGGGAGAGAAAGGACAGGGATACGGGAGCCAGGCACAGTGCAGATGGGAAAGCCGCTGGGCAGAGGAGCGCCAGCACGGGTCCCAGCCGCCCTGCCAGACAGCTCACCACTCCCTTCAACAAACTGGCACATCTTAATCTGAAAAAGTAGGTTTTGGGCAGGGGGCACAGATGGAAGAACAGGAATCTCTGTGCGATGACTGTCAGCCAAGCCACCTGCACAGGGGTCCAAAGAGACTGGCTGTCGGGGGAAAGGGCTGCCTTGGCCAGCAAAGCCCAGAGACGGTGGCCAAATGCTAAAGTGAGCTTTGACTGGCTTCCAGGGAGTCCGTATCAGCTTGTCCWCAGTTACCCAGCCAACAGCAACTCTGATGATACCTGCTGAAGAGAGGGCGTCCGTCGGTGACACAACAAATCATCCTGATTTGAAAGCCCTGACACTTGTCTCTATAATACAAAATGAGTACCTTCCAGAACGATAAAAGATAGATCCTCTCCAGTTATTCCCTGGAATTGCCTAGCTTAGCTGTCTAGGAAATCCCAAAGGACCTGGGAAACTATGTTTAGCTCCGGAGTATTATGTGAGAGTGCTAGGGAAGGAATAAGAAAATTTTTTGAAGGAGGGACATTTTTAGAAGTTGCTCAGCCACTTTACATCCTGGTGTGGTAAGTCCCATAACTTCTACTTTTGTACACAGAGGATGGGATTAAAATGGGGAGAAAGTCTTCAAGGAATGAGTGGGAGGTCTGCAATTCTGACGTTAAAATGAATGCTAATCTCTATTAGCCCAATCTAAGTTTTTCAAAACATGACAGTTCAGGTTTTTTTAAACATCACAAGCTTCACTCTGATCAGTCTTCCGGATCAGTCTACACTCCCTAAACAACACTTCTCCACTAAAATAATGAAACCCATTTTTATCACCCTGCAACAATCTCTTTTGGCAAATATTACCCACAATATCCAATACTAGGATATACCCATCTCAACTGAAGTGACCTACCATCCTTATTTTGATTCAAGTTCTCAGCCTTTTGGTGCCTTCGTGTTCCTTTTTTTGCCGCTTTCTGCTTTTAGAGACTATAAATATCAAGTCTGATCATTCCTGGTTTTGCTGGAAATTTTGCTGGCTATCTCAACTCAGTGTTCTTGTTCCACAAGAAGTCTTTCTGAGCATGAGTATCAACCASTGAAAGTCTGACTCAAAGATGACAGCAGAGTCATTTAAATAGAAACCCTTGCCCACCCAAATCATTGGTTTCTATGCTCATGGCCTTTGCCTGAACAATTTAATAAATTTCCAAGTTTTCATAGAATCCCTTTGTAGAGAGGGTACATAATTTGACAATACAGTAAGTCATGAGATTCCCCACCTTCCCTTTCCGGGCAAGTATTAGTGCATAAGGAAACTCCATAGAATTCAGAAAAGCTTCCCAGGCACAGGTCTACTCATCTTCCCAGCTGAGTGTTGAAATTTATGTTAGTTAACACAGGGAAGATTAGTACACAATCCTAGACCACATGGAGTAAAGGAGAGGTCTGTTCCTCAGACCAGGATTTCCATTCCTAGGCTACAGGCACTGGCTAACCTCAGGGACAGCTGGTGAAGTCGTCCACTGCTACTGCACCGACATCTGAGATGCTCATCTATGAAATGCAAAATTATTTGCAGCACAGTTTCAAGGTAAACAACCGTGGACATTGATTTGCCTTGGAAAAGCATATGATGGTTCAACAGACCATTAATAACTGCCAAGACATCCATGAAGCGGAGATGGAGCAGTCAACTGGAAACTGCAATGCAATCAGGCAGCTGTCCAAAGACAAGCCAATCTTTTTAATGTTGTTTAGGGGTTCTGAAAGTGTTCAAGAGGTAGTCACCACAGGAAGCATAGTACTCATGGTCAAACTCCATTAGAAATTACAATGGTTTTGTTTTTCTTCTTTTGACTCTTGATGTAAAACTAAGGGTGAACTCCATACCCACAGGGCACAGCCTACTATTAGGAACAGTCAGTTTTGGGAGAGGTAGGAGAGGAGAAAACACAGATGGTACAGAAGGGAAGAAGCAGTTCTAGGCAGTCACTTTAAGACATGTTTTAATACCTGCTGAAAAGGATTTTAAAATAAAGTAAGTATTCAAAGGGTTGTTACCTGCTCCATATTGTATCCATGCTTCTCTTTAGCAATGGCAATATATTCGTCCACTGAAAAACAAAGAGAAGGCATAAGAGCATTTCATATAATGGTCTCATCTCCTCTTGCCTTCCCCTTTCTAGTCTAAAACCCAGTCCTGCAGCTCTGACTTCAGTCGTGGTCATTGCATCCTCCACAGAGAACTCTCATGAATAGCTGCTGTTTCCAACAATTCGGGAAAGGAAGGAAACAAAAGAAAAACAACAGTCACCAGACAAACTACTACATATTTTCCTTAACAAGCCTAAATGATGCATGATATCCAATCCAGTTCCAGTACTTCTGAAACACAGCATATAATATTTCAGAACTTGTTCACCAAAACTATAGACATAACTCTCAGCCACTTTTGTTTTTTTAAATCCCCCAAAGCAGTGGTTTTCTTAAGAACAAAAATCCCTAGACACAATCCATACGTTCCAATACTGCCGGATTCCCAGTGTTGCACCACCACTGCAGATATCTTGGCAAATTTTTCAGCCCTTATGCCTCAGCAATTTTCATCTTGGACCAAACCCCACCTCTATGTATTATCAGGCCCCCATGAGCTTTTAACCTTACAATGTGAAGATGCCCTGAGGAGTTATATTTTGTATAGATGGGACTAAAACCCAAACGTCTCTTTCAGTATGAGCTTACATTATATCCAACAGCACCCAATTGAGAGGGCTGGATCAAAGTCCATACCAGTGGTGGTGTTCTGAAGTCTGTGCCCTTGTGTTTGGTCATTATTAAATGCACTGTAATGATAATAACACCCTTGGAAAAAAAAATACAAGCTAAAAGGTGAGACTCCTACTTCACCTAATGGAGTGGAAGATACTGGAAGCATGGGTTGTCTGTAGGATCCCCAATGTGCTAGTACCCTGAAAGACTTTGAAAAAAGGGAAAAAAACGGCAACTTGCAAAAACACACCCAAAGGGGAGAACACGATCCAGGAGGACCACACAGAGGAAATGGGGACAGAGAAGGGAACTGCCTCCTCCCTACACACCCATCCCTTCCCTCCACACACCAAACAGGGCAGGGAACATGAGTGGGATGTGGGCAGAACAGTGACTTCAGATGCTTCCAGACTTTACAACCACATCAAAACCAAAGGCTGCCAGAAAACCGTAAGTGCAGCATTTCCCCATACTTCAGCTAAATGCTCTCGGCTTCCTTAGGACAGGTATTGCACATGCAGTGTTATATATTTTGTTTAAGGGGGAGGTGAAGGAAGGGGGAGGGAAAGGAGTTGAATTCTCTGAAGTCCAAGGCTGAATTAAGCTCTTGAATGCTAAGTACTGCTGCATTAACTAGCTCACTTTCTCTGTGGAAAGATCTACAGTTTCTGATTTGACTTCAGCATCTTATCCTTTAATATATACAGAGAAGAGATGAGGTCGTTCTCCTTTCCAGCGTATTACCTTTCTTATGCCAGATGCTATAAGCAATGAAAACATACTTCCTCCCCCTTGCTCACCATCCCCCAAAAAATCACTCCAGCACTTTCTCTCCTGAGCAAGAACATTAACAAGGTCCCCCCATATCAATATCAATAAGATTTCTCTTGAATCAACTCAATACACCACAGAGCCAAACAGTATACTATGAGTGATCGGACACCATGAAAGGARGCAGGATGCTTTTCTTGTCATGGCGGGGTCTGTAACACCTCAGTGTTACACCTCATTGTTACAGTGGAGGAGGGAAAACGAAAAATAAGAAAAAGGCAATAAGGCAGTAAACCGACCATGAGCACACAGCAGTGTTCCTTCTATACACTAAAAGAGTGTTTGTAGATAAAGTAAGGACAAGGAGTACACCATCACACTCTACTCTTGGCTTGTTCCCTGCCTGCTTACTGACAATCTAGCCCATTCTGCTTGTCATTTCTTGGCTAATTGTGGGCTCACTCACTTTGATGCTTGCACCATCTGAGAGGTATGACAGTCCCTTCAGCAATCCTTCTGATTGCTCTTTCTTTACCACCCCCTCCATATGAAGTGAGCAAGAAAGAGCATGGCACCAGCTGAGTCACAGAATCCCTTTAGTCTCCCATACCAGTAGAGCATGGAATTGCCACAAGCTTAACGCTTCATATGCCAGACCACATATATAAGTGTCCTCTTCCATCCCTGCCTTCCCCACACACCTCTAGCAAGCCCAGGGCAGCGGGCACGTGGAATTCTCCACTCCAGTGGAGTTTCAGTGGCATTCAGTCACGGTCAGCATGTAACCCAGCAATCTGTTTAGACATCAGAGTTTGGAGCCAGAGGAGCCTGGGGCAGAGCCCTGCTTACACCAGAAGAGACAGTTTTCCAGCACGGCTCTTAGCCACTTTCCAGAAGAGAATATGCAAGAGCAGCAAAGCAATCACATCTCACTTCCCCCAGCATAAACTACACCACCACGCACTCTTTCTACCAGCATAACTTTTCCCCGAACAGGGCAGACAAAAGCATCCTCCCCTCCCATCCAACTCATTTCTCTATGCCAGAAAGACATTTAGACACAGGCCAGGCCAAAAAGACAACGATACTTGAATAGAGACAGTCCTGTAACACAGGAGATGCGTTGCTCCTGTGAAGGCTCTTGTTGCTACTAGAAACCAGATGGGGGAGGGACAGAGAAGAGAATCATAAACTGGTATTTCTTTATTGGCTATTTGGCTACATTTCTTCTCTTGCATGCATTTTAGCTGTGTGGGGCTGAGCAGGACCCCCCTGTCTGCTCCACACCCAAAATGGAGTGAGCACTGGCCCAAAGAGCCCCTTCCTACAGCCAGTCATGCTCAGGAAGGCAGAAGTAGCACAGAAGGTGGGGACGCAAAGGAAACAGAGCCCCACATACACATTGCCACCAGCAAAGAGGAGCAGAGAGTGTTCACATGCTAAAAAACACCTCTCCCTAATACAAGTGAGATGACCAAAGGACCCTGGGTGTAGCACTAACACAACCAAAGAGACAAGGGAAATGGAAGGGAATGGGAAAGGAAGCAGAGAAAGATGCTTTCCCCCCCGTCACCTAGAGAGGAGAGTTTCTGACCAAAATGGTGCTGTCAACCCCCTGAATTTTGTGGTCTTGTTTCCAGCCATCTCATATATCCTTTTCCTCTGCTAACCATCTTCCTGCAAGAATTCCTCACTAGAGGCAAAAGAAAGGGGACCCTCTTGGCTGACAGAGGAAAGGAGAGACAAGAGCAAACAACTGCATTGCTGATTTTCAGTCCTTTATCCTAGAACAGTGAATTGAGAGATGTAAAACAGAAGCATTAATTTCAGGGGGGTGGGAAAACTCCGAAAAGAGAAATGCCTGAAAGCAATGACTCCCCTCATCACCATTTGATCAGATYAAATGATCTCTCTGAGTGGGTCTTCCCAGAGAATTTCTCCCCCCTACCCAAGCTACTTCTTAATGACCCCACAAGCATTGCATCATGTTTAGTGGACTCAGCAACCCCAAGGAGGGTTTGCAGCAGAAGTGAGTGTGCTAAAGCCTATAGAAAGCAACAGGAATGCAGAGGTAGAGCTGTTACTGCAACCTCAGTTCACCCCTATCACTGGGGTACTGCAGGAGCTCTGAACACTTTGCATATTACGTGATGCAATACCCTGAGAGAACGGGGTGAAATGAGGACAAAAGCAGCAGCCTTCACAGCCTCAGTAATGTGCTTCACGGGGTTTGATCAATGCCGGAACCTGTGAGGAATTCTGGATGTTGCTGTACATCTCCCCCTCCCCTCCATCTCCCTTGAGAACAGGAAAAAAAAAAAGTCAAGACCCAGAACAAATCAATGTTATATAAAGAAAATAAGGAGCATGGATTAGACACATACATGTGAAATTATCCCAAATTTCAAAACACAATTATGATGGTACACAAACAACCAAGCACAGTTTTTGCCTGGGCTATAAAAATGAGCAGCTGCATTGCCGTCCCGCCGCCCTCGCAGCATCGGTGGAACAATCCTGCCACCTCGTGGTCCCAGCACAGGAGAGGAAGCCTAAAAAAGCACAAGAGTTTGGACAAGTGTCTCACTAAAGAGACAGCTGCAATAGGAGGCAGGGGAGAGCAGGCAGAGATCAAAGCAAGGTGACTTGACCACTTTTTCTGGGCAGAATCACTTAAAAGAAAATAAAACCTGCCTATCTGAAAGGGTCTTCTGCCTTGGAAAAGCTATTTCCTCTTCTTGGCAAGATGTGATGTGTGTCACAGGCAGGAGAGGAGCGGAGAGCCAGAGCACAGCCATGTTTTGTGCCCTGTGCTGCACCCACCTGGGCATGCATACAGACTCCTTTAACACTGTTTCTAGGAACAGAGAACACCAGTTAGACACAAAGGCTACTTGAAAGTCACTTCATGCAACTGAAGGCATGAGAGTATTTAGGCCTCAACTCCACTGCATCTGCAGCAGGTGAGGGAAAAGTCTGGATGCAACTGCAAGGCAAAGGAAAACCAACCTTACCTAGAGAAGCTTACTTGAATAGGAGCAAGAGAAAATACCTTGCAGCAGTGCAGGGTACCTTGAGTCACGGGACTCCACAGTGTATCTCAACCTCCCACCCACTTACCTCCCTGTAGCTCAGATTTTACTTGTATATCATCTCTTGTCCATATACCAAGGACTGTAGGGTGCCATTGCATTAGAAATCTCCTTTGGCAGCAGGGACAGGTTAAGCACCCCTTAGCCTCCAGCCACCTCTTCCCATCTGGGAGCACAGACATTTGCTTGGACCCCCAGGGAACTGGACTGGGAAACTGTTCCACCTGAAAACCAACCAACCCTCTCCTGCTGCGTTAGCTCCCTCATGCAAGCGGCAGTGAAGCCGTACAAGCACTGAGTGGTGGTGGTGGTTGAAAGTATGGAGATGCTCTCACCTACCAGGAGGGGCAGTCCCAGACTCTCCTATTGCCAGCCCTAGCTACGCAGGCTGCCCCCTTCTCTTGCACTAGCCCTGGAGCCAGTCAAGACACTGAACAGCTGACCACCACCAAAGCGGCGTGCTGTGCATAAAACAAACAGTTTTACACTTTTTATATGGTTGTATACCGTACAAAAACCACTTTGCTGGGAGGTTACACAAGCCTGAGAAGAGACAAGCCCTCCTAGTTCCAGCGAGCAATGAGACTGGCTCAGCCAAAAGTGCGACTCATTCCTCATCCCAGCACAGCACAGTGGGATGAGCAGGCAGGCAGGCACAGGCATGGCTATGTAAAGTAGCACTGGTGAGGAAAGAGTTGCTCATGGAACCACACCTGGAGCCGGGAAACTGCAGCCTCAGAGAGCAGAAAACAAGGAATAAAATGGAGTGCCCCATTGCTGGGAGATTTATCCCTTTAAAAGCCCTGATACCTACCGAAAGCTTTCTTTCTCACACAAAGGCAACCAGTCCCCACCCAAGCAGTGCACACTAATAAGCTAGAAAAGAAACACCCTATTTCCCCCCTTTTTTAATTATTATTATTGTTATTTTTAGTTCTGCTCTTTGTATGGCCTGCATCTAAGGGCAAGTCCAAAGTTGAAACTCCAGTGATGGTTAAAGACCTGACTCATCTGCCTTTAGATTTTGCTATACCAGCAAGAAGGCTGTACTGCAGACACAGGTGTACTGACAAGTCTAGCATAGTTTTTGTAGCTTGCCAAAACTATTTTAAACTGTTTACCAAGAAAGGCCTTTTGCTAGTAGACACGTGTTACTTTTAAAGCTTCTACCAACATATGCTCATTCCTGAAGTTGGACCCTCAGCTGACACTGAAGAAAAGGCTCAACACAGTGTGTAGCTGCGTGGGGTGGTGTATTAATGAGGATTACCATAAGGAAAGCCAGACGGCTGATGCTCTCTTGCTCTCTGATGCTGCTGCTGTTCTCCCTCAGAAAGGCCATGTGGATGCCCATTGTAAGGACATCCATGGAGGACCCTCTGAGAAGACAGACTGCTTCTTACATATCCATCACATTTAACCTTCAGCCAGAAATTTGCTCTGCCACAGCACTGAATGCCACTTTACTGTAGGAGTGGCACAGCTTTCAGTATCCACAGTGTCTACATGAGCTCAGATGTCTCCATATGTACCACAGAAGAGAAGGGAACGAGGGAGATCTGACAGGGCAGTAGCAAAGAGGAAACACTACCTCTGGGACCTAGCACAGAACAGGCAGAGCCACATCAGATCACCCGGGGACCTAATCTGTGACCATACGGTATTTGAGCATGGCTGGATCATTCAGCAGTGCAAACCTGATCCTAAATCAGACACAGGCACTGGACTGTATTAAATGTAATTAGCTACAGCACTTGATATTGGGTTTGAAGCCGATGTATGAACATAAAACTAGCACACAGTAGCTTCTGGCAGGGAGGGAATACTCGTTCGCACATATGACCTTCCAAGACATAGACAGGAAGTTACAGACAGGATAAATGCACAGAGCACGCGCCGGAACAGCAAAGCGATTTTATAGCAGAACAGCTCTTTGCATTATTCAGCACAGTGCTCTCAATTCAGTCCAAGGAGCCCGAAAGCCAAATTTATTCTGCTGTCAAACCACGTCTTGAGTTAACTCTACTGAGAAGTTACAGCCTCAGATTATATACTTCAACTACAGGCAGCAACATGCCCAAGCAATGCAAGTAGCAACATTATCAATGCAGTTGAGACAAGGGGTAGAATATTAAAAAAATTATTTGATCAGACGGTTCACTGCAGGAGATGGTAACCTGGATTAGAAGAAAACTCCCTCATGCAGATTTTCTTATGGAAATTATTTTTTTGCATTCCTTGAGAATGCCTGCTCCAGTGCATCCTTTCCAAAAGCCAGATTCACTAATTTGAAAAAATACAGTTTGACACACACTGATGTCTGAGTCAGTATGGGAGACCACAGATTCAGACTACTAGCAGTCTGATACAAGGCTTTGGCACTCTACCTAGGAACACTCTCAGCTTTTCATCCACGTCATGCAATATATGCTGAAATTCTTGGTCTGCAAAATAGTCAGCGCAGACTACCGTAAAGCTTGGTCAAGCAACCTGCTGTCAACCAGCTTCAGAAGCCCCCAAGGAACATCCAGACTTAAAGCCCTCTAAAGAGGGTGAAACCTTCCACAAGGTCCATTTTCCACCCTCCACAAGATTTTGAAAACTCCTGTCTAAAACCAGAACTGTTATATTCCCCATTGTAGTAGGAATGCAAACTAATAAAAGCACTGTATCAGAGCCAGGCTTCCTAAACAGCATGGGTAACTCCACTACCCTACGACACAGGGTCTTTGTGCAGCATGAGGGCACACACACAAGTGATATGTGGGAGCAGAATAGCTATCAGGTTAAATTACAGCTCATTATTATTGTTACCGATAATAAAGCCTATGACAAGAGAGTAAAAGCCATGCTGACCCCCTTTATAATGGATACAAAAGCAAAAGAAATGATCAATTTGTCCCCTAGCTACCTCCTTGTCACTTGGGTGGAAAGGAAGTATCGGGCAAGCCAGCAGGCAGCAGAAGGAAGGAGACGAGTCGCAGTCACACAGAGGAGCTGCCCTCAGCAGACATGCCGAGAGCCAGGGGCTGCTCACGGAGGGGAGAAAGCCTCCAGCTGTAATTGCCCTCACCCAGCTCCTCAGCAGCTGGAACCCCAGAACCCCATGATCCTGAATGGTGAGTAGTCAGGTCACAAAAGCACCACTTTCTATTTTAGTTATTTTTTTCCAGCCGGCCCCCTCACTTCCAAGCTCAGTGCTAGAAAATTCACTACTATCTTACCATAATATGAATCTGCATGAGAAGCACATGATTAGGAAAGTAACAACATGGAGTGCAAAAATAAGAGTACAGGAAAAATAACTAGTGGGAGTGGTTCCTAATTAGAGCAAATAATGCCACAGCAAACACATTATGGTGAGGGAAGCTCTGGCACATGTCCTTGCAAAAGCCTAGCTGCTCTGCCTCCTGCACTAGCACCTCTGTAAAGGTCACACTCAGCAGCACATGAACCCATCACAGCAAGCTGTTATGACCATGACCTCTTCGAGCATTCCTCAGTGGAGGACATAGCCCACAGGAGCTCCTCCCTGCCTGCGCACAGCTCCCATCACATCCCTATAAACATGCACTTGGTGCGTTTGCTGACTAACCTGCTTGGGGCAGGGGGGAAGGGAAAAAAAAACAACTATAGTTACTCTCCAGTTCCCTGACCCTTCTTATTCTTCCCTCACAGCTACAGTAAGAGATAAGAGGTGAGGAAAGAAGACCTAGTGTTCTAAAATGCTCTGAGCCCGCCATTCCCACCAAGACCAGTGAGACTGGAGCACACTCAGCCCATCCCAGGGCTGGGTCCAAGCAGCACGATGTAGCTGCAGCCTGCTAGTTCTCGTCATACTGGTCCTACAACTCACACAGCGCCTATCAGGCTGGTTAGGACTGCTCCCAAACGTATTTCAGATCAAGGCTTGCTGCCAGGGTAACTCTTAACACGGCTATCATCACTCCATTACATCCATGTCATCTTGTATCTAAACTTCTCTTAGGAAAAAAGCCTCTTCCTAGCGCCAGCACTAGTTCAATCCCTGCAGTAGCAACAGTAGTGGCAGCCGGCATTTTCAAACTGGGTCATCTCGACAGGTTCGGAAAAGGCCTGTTTCACACTGCAGTAAAAAGGAGGAACAAACAGGTGGCAGGAGAGAACAAGGCACATGAAGAAACTGGTGACTGCCGCCCTCTCCCAGCACAGCAGCAAAAATTCCTCCAGGATAACACAGCTACCTTAGATAAGACATCCTTTTCCTGGATATGCTCCAACACATTCTCTTCTTCAGGTACTTTGTTTGTGGGTTGTTTTGGTTAGTTTTTTGTTTGGTTGGTTGTTGTTGCTTTCTTTGTTTAAAAAAAACAACCACCAAAAAAAAGAAAAAAAAGAAAAAAAAACCAACCAAAAACAACCAATCAACTGTACCTTGGGTGAAATCCATCCCAAACACACACCCTAGTCCTTTCAAACTAAATTGTTTTCCTGGCTCCAATACAAACCACTGCTGTGAAAGGGTTAAAACCTCATCTTAATTTAAATATGCATTCAGGATCCAGAAATATCAACCTGCAGCAATAATGATGAAAGAGCTGCTCTGAGATTTCCACACAGCATTGCAACAGCAACTAGCACAGCAGATGATGAACAAAGTGGAAACTGCAGCTAAGTTTGAGGCAACTCAGCCATTTCTGGGATACACCCATAGCCTTTGAAAGCCTGGTATCTTCTTTTTGTTGTTCACAATATTGCTACTATAAGCATCGAAAGTTGCCTCAGCTAAAATGAAAAACTGCATCCCTTCACTTCATCTTTTGAGCATTTTCTGAAGTGCAGCAACTGCAGCTGCTGGAAGAAGTGGCCATGACTGTATTATTTCTACAGCTAAACTCAAGCAGAATCTTAAATTAAACACCAGTTCTCTTATTTCTGAATTCATGGAGTTGTATTCTTCAGATACTGTATTGGCATCTAAGCTTCACAGCTGCCAGGTTCACTGCATAATATGAAATTTGGATTAGGGATAAACATAAACCCAATCCTGCTTTTCCATTAATCCTTTTTGCTGTCACTGGGACAGCCAACAAACTGATATTTCTAGGAACGAGCGCATAAAAACAGCAAGATCATAAGTTTGGGTTTTTTGCTATCTCTGTCACTTGAGTGACAAAAAGGTAAGCACCTAGCTTCAGGTGAGAATTATAATCCCTAAAGTCCACCCCTCAGAGACCTTGAAGTCTTGGCTCTACCTGGCAGCTATTTTTCAAAGCTAACACTTCCTACCAAAAAAAACCCACTTCAACAAAAAAACCTCAGACACAAACAAGCAGAAAAACCCCAAACAAGAAAAGCACAATACATACACTCCTTTCAAAACCTCCCACAGCACTTAGCCAGCCACAAAAAAAAAAAAAAAAAGGCGCTCAACTGAGAGTTCAACAATACTTTTCTCTCAGGTGGCAAAGCCTAAGCAGCTCCCACTCCCCAATCCCTGACGACCAAGGTGGCCGCTCTCTCACTGAGCACCAACACAACCTTTCGTGAGGTTGTGTTATAAACCAGGTCAGAGAAACTATAGGGGTTGGAGGGGGGAGAGGACCAAAAATAAAACCACAATTCCAACTGTTTACAGCATGATGGAGAAGAGGGACTTAAAAAACAGCTTTACTGATGCTGAATACACACACACCCGGCTACATCCTCTCCCTCACTGCTACTGCCCAGGGCAGGGGTGCCTGTGCACCAGGGCGGGGGTGGCTCTTGGGTACTTCTGAAGCATTAATCCCTTCCATTTTAAATGCATCCTGTTAAATCGGGGCTTTTAAAGGGGAGATTTTAAGATCAACACTTTCCCCAGTCTACTCTCTCCCATTTGTGGTTTTCCACCCACATTTATTTATTGCTAGGGCACCCTAGACCCCAAGGAAAATGAGAACTGATGACGATAGCTGATGGAGTTGTATGTCCACAGAATTCACAGGCCAAAATAAGTGAGCCAGGGGGGAAAAGGATATGTCCAAGCAGAAGCCCTTCTTAAAACAGCTATGGCTCAGCTACACGCTGAAAACAGAGACTTGCCACACAAAACAATCAGACACACTCAGCAACCTGAGAAGACAAACACTTTCCTGTCCTCTACTCTGGCAGTCATTTTAAGTTAGAAAATTCAGACAAAGGTGATTTCCAAGCTTGTTTAACATCCCCTTTAAAAGAGAAACTGAAGAATAATCATAACCTGTTCTATGCAAAGATTACCCCTTGAACTACAGCTGGAGACAGACTGGCCACTTAAACCTGCAACCTGCACTTAGAAATTTTGGGATTCACCTCACCTTCACAACAGAGGACAGCTACCAAAACTCACTCTCACCCAAAGAAGGCTGTTGACACACTAATGACCAGGACACACTTACAGACTTGGTTGGGACATAGGCTTTTAAGATCCTGAATGCCAACTCATAGCTTCTCAGGGTGGAGCACCGCTGCTCCACACTCCCAAACCGTTACCCAGCCTGTGGCAGAGTTAACTAAACCTTGCCCATCCAGACACCACAGGGTTAATATCCTTAGTAACCATAGCAACCAGCACTTCCTCCTCCATCAGAGCCTCAGCTGGCACACTGCTGCCTTCCCAGCATCAGGTTTTGCAGCACATTTAGGGACCCCTCCCTTCCCCCCACCCCCAGCCAAGGKGTTTGACCAAACACATCAGGAGGATGTTGGAGCACTCGCTGCTTCACCTAATTCTAGCATTCCTCTGTCCCCATGTCCCCTGGCACTTCTGCCTTCCCTCCATAGGGGGAAGAAGGCTGTCTAAATTTTCTCCAAGTGCACCAAGGCAGGAATAATCTAAATCAGGGAGCCAGCTGCAGCCTCACAGGAAGAGATGCCAGGGGGTAAGGGAGGGAGGGACTGGTGAGCGTCCGAAGTTGACAGGCTGATCAACCGTCAGGTCAAACAGAAGCAGCACTGCAAGACCAGGGGACTCAGCTGCCGTCCACGACCCACTGTCCCACGGGTATTAGGGACATCGCCTGCCTCTTCAGTGACACCCCATAAATCCACTGGAGACACCCACCAAGACATCAGTGAGAAACCAAAACTCCCATCTAGCAGCACACGTATTCTGTCAGAAAGAGAGCAGAAAAGTGACTTTCAAAACAGAGCTTATCACTAGCAAAACAACACATCTTTCTCCTCTTGTAGTTCACCTCTGAACTGCAGATGCATAAAAGCAATCATCACATCCTATCCTGCCGCTTGGTTTCCATGCCTTGCTCCTGGGCAGCTGCAGCATGCCAGCACTTGCTCATTTCTAAACCAACCTAATGTCATTTTTATGGTTCCACCCATTGGCGTACTTGGCACAGAGAGAGACACTGCTGTTTTATTAATAGCTTCATGCTGGCCCAGCTCTACCCTGTGCAGGATTTCCACAGCATCATTACAATGCATTTTTCACTATTTCCCCCCTCCTTCCCCACATGCCACTCAAGGAGAGCAGATGCCTGTCTTCCACCTAGCTGTTCCTGCTCCTCAATGTCACCTTCCTCAAGACCTCGCTCCTCCTCCTCTCTCCCTGTCTCCTTCCCCGCCCTCCACGACAGTGTCCCAGCACAGCCAAAACAGTTGCCCTCTGTGGCACCAAGTCCTCAGAGAGCCTCTCAGGAGTCTCATTCTGAGAGCAAGCTCCTTGTAAAAGGTGCAACACCAGCCACAGCACACGGGGTATTTGGAGCACAGCTGGAAGGGGAGCACAGTTATTTTAAGTCCAAATGTTCAGTTACTGCACAATGACAATTCTTTCTTTCTTTTTCAAAAGAGACAAGACAAACTTCTAGCTTTGGGCTAACTTTGTGAACTACTCACTAAGGTGGCAACTTCTATGCAAGTGACCCCTCAAAGGCAGAAGTCTGACAGTAGATATGGAACATGCTGGCACCATTCCACTTTGGTATTAATATGGGCAAGGCAGTAAGTGGTTTGTACCCAGGATTAATGGTTAACAAGGCACAGGATAAAAAAAGTGATCAATGTGCCAACACATACTTTCGTTTGTTTTAATCTTTTCTACCATAACCATCATTTCATGGCATCCAGGCAAAAGGTTTCTCCAACATGACTAAAACACTGCTCCAGCATATAGGGTGCATGGGACCCAAACAAGCTTTAACTAATTGTACGCCTGGAGCATCAGGCATGCAGATATCCACCAGGTCTTGGCTGACACACTGGTCTTTCCAGGATTCATTTCAGCAGCTCACAGAAGACCCTCCCACAACCTCAGCCAGTTTGGCCAGCCCTCTGCCAAACCCGTCAGCGTGCGTTGCTCTGAGCATTGCCACAGATCTGCTCACTGTGTTTTGTAGCACAGATTCACCTTTACCGGAGGCGGCTTCCAAGAGTTTCACTGATTGCACAGAACTGTCCTGCTCACGGGAGGTACCAGTTCACTCCAAGCTGACAGCTAACATGTGCTGCACTAACTTCCATCTTCACATTGAGCCCCAGTCACAGGAACAGAGAAGAGTCCTATGACTTTTTTAAAGAGTTCACCACAAAAACAGGCACAGGATGGATTAAAGGCTTTGGAGTATAAATGAAAGTAACTAGACACATGTACCAACATGCTGCTGATTGGAAGGATTTGTTCACCCACGTTTCAACCTGAACAGCAATATTAAGAATGGATGTGCTAGCTCAGATTCATAGTTATTACAGCCCAA
This sequence comes from Oceanodroma leucorhoa, assembly GCA_030449065.1. NCBI lineage: Eukaryota > Metazoa > Chordata > Aves > Procellariiformes > Oceanodroma > Oceanodroma leucorhoa. The sequence continues at coordinate 10,232,560 of JASVER010000027.1, read as the reverse complement.
GTGGCAACACCAACCTCCTGGAGACAACAGCTCCTTCCACTTGCCATTTCACACTGCCAATGATTCCTCCCACCAAGGATAACACACACATCACAAAAATCCATGATTTAAAAAAAGGCATCAYGAAATAGAGAATCCATCACTTCCCTGGATAACTTCCAGTAGTCAATCACAAAAAAACACACACAGACTCAGGCACTTCATTCCAGTCCATGCGGACTTATTTTGTAGCCATTTATTTGTATTATGCACGTCTCTTACTATGTCAAAATTTCCCTTTGAGAAAATAATTGACAACAGTCCCCTTTCAGTCTCTTTTCAGTAAGCTAAACAGATGGAGTTTGCTTCGTCTTCAGTTTCCAAAATGTTTCAGTGAGCTCCCGTCTCCATCCTTTTCTCAGTTTTTCAACACTAAAGCCACTATTCTGAGGTTCATTTTCCTGAATGCTGCTGGGTGCAGAGGCAGCAAACCGTTCCAGTGATTATCTCACTCTCTTTACACCCACATCATCCATTGGGTCAAGCAGGACACTGGGAAGCTTTGTCAAATTACCTGCCCACTGTGTCCCGAAAATTGCTCTCCAAGCCACTTCTTTCCAAACATCAGCCTTGATGCAGAAGATAAGGCCAGAGTTTTCAGTACTGAGATTCATAACCCTGCAGTTGGGTCATTAAAAGCCCATTGCGTTGGCATCAGTTCAAGTTAGGAAAAGACCCAAAGCACTCTACAAGACTATCGGTAGCATTCATTTAATTTACCATCCTGTCAGTCTATGGCTCATCCTCAATTTCTCTCCACAGCAATTCTATATCAATTCCCATATCACTGATGGAAATGTTGATCATCATCAGTCTTCTCACACATCCCCACAGACCCCATTTAATTAGGATTCACTACCAACAATGCCAAGACTCATCAGTGAACTTGAGAGTAGCCGAATCCTGTCCCCTGATGTTCTTTCTTCATAAACCACAAAACAGACTAGAGAACTCTGCTTGTAATACATTTAGTAACTGCTCTACAGCCATTGCAGAGCACTGGTGTTTTGGAGGAGGCTCCCATCTTTTCAAAGGAAGGGGGATTGAATCAGACTCTCATGCAGTAGCAAATCAATGCCTAACAGCTGGCTGAATACATTAGAGCTATAAAGTCATTTCTACCGATCAATCCATTTCCAGTCTCCAAAAGAACAAAAGCAGCTACCTTCAGCAGGATTTGTTTTTCACAGTGCATTTTTAAGTAATGCCAGGTAAAGACAGGAATAACTGATACCTTTTGGCAGTGTCAGCTCAAATTGATACAAGACAAAGCAATGACCAACCAGCCCACTCTGACCCTGTTCTCTCATTCCCTGCACAGCTGCCCTCTCCCCATCTGCTGGAGTTTTTCTGCCACCCCAAGGTCCCCTCAGCCACCTCTCCCAACGCTCCTTCGGGTTTTTTACTACTACTAGTTGAATTTCACAACTCCATCCCTCTATATCAATTAGGCGCCTGGCAGATACTTTGTGTGTCACGTATGGTGCAAGAGCATCATACTTCTCTCCCCCAAACATTATATAAAATATTTTTTTTTCTGTATCTTTTATTAAAGGTGAAATCACTGATAGGCCTACACTCTTACTAAAATTTTGAGTCTTTTGAGAAATTTCTTCTTGCCTTCTTCTTATATTCATACTGTTTTCCCCAACTTTTTTATTGTACCAGCAACAATCAACTGCCACCTAGTTTTTATTTACCAATGTCATACTACATTTTTAATTATCTCTTAGGTTCATGACATCTTCTTAGCAGGTATTATATCCTCTTTATGCTTTATAATAGCCTTGCATATTTTCGTGCAAATTGCCACAGAATATTCAGTCACAGATTATTTTACTCAATTCCACATATCTTCATTCCTTTTCCTCCTCCATTCTCTCTTCCCTCTCCAAGAAACCTGTTTCCTATCAGGCAGGAGTTAAATGTCCCAAAGCTAAGCTGAGATTCAAAAGACTCTCAGACTCAAGAGGCAGCTACAGGAATCCTGTGTGTCACAGACGACCCATGAACAGTCGTTCCTTTTGGTGGAGGCAACAGTTTCTTGCTCTTATACTATACTTTTTTAGAGGCTTCTAGCTGTAGATAACAGTCAAATATATCCCTCTCCTCATCAGTCTTACTTAGTTCAGCATCCAATAGCCAGCAGAGAGCAGACAAGAGACCACTGGTAGGAGAGAAGGCAGACATGATCCTTGCAAAGCCCTTTTTATCTGTAGATCACAGTACCATCATCTTTCTGTAATTTAAGGGGCAACTTGCTCAGTGGAACAAATGCCCCAGGGCAGAGCCCAGCCCTTTCATGACAGAGCCAGTTTGTGCACAATCTCTGCTGCCTTAATTTGCAAATGCCACTATATCCTCACAAGTGTCTTGTGATGCATCTTAGCCCTTGGGTCTACAGGAAAGCCAGGTATCAATTTAATAGTGCCACCACAAACAACTGCAGAGGAACAGGAATGCAAGTTTCTCATTCTTGGTCCCAGAATCAGAAACGAGGAAAAAAGGGTACGAGCACAAATTCAAAAATAGCTCCTTTCACCTCCCTCCACCAAAAGCACTTAGGTTTAGTTACCGCACTCAAACAGCAGCCCTTTAATCAAAGGGTCCTACTTATTCATGAGAACTGTAGCTAGACAAACCTTTCAAACACTAGCTCTGCCATCTGGCAGCAGCACTGAGGCTTGTTCCCAGACACACACAGAGCGATAGTAATTGCCCTCACGTGGAATTCCAAGGCACTGCAATTGTTCTGGCATTTAAACCTCCATGGGCTCCAGATGTGGATTTTATTTGTGTCTTTGTGGGGAAAAAGGTACTACTACTAATTACCATATATTCCACTCCGCCAAATACTTTTCATTTTGCTCTTCCCAGTTATTTCTGTCATCTTCTACAGTACCAGCCACAAAAAAGCATATCGTGAAGGCCCGTGGATAAGTAACTTAAGGAATTCACACCAAGGAAGAAAGCGTGTCACATTTCTCCTGCTTTCCCTGCCTCCATGGATTTGACGCTCTGAGCAGCTGCCCAGTGGGGAATGAAGCTCTTCTGGGGGGATTGCTTTGTAGGCTTTTCCTTTTTCAAATTAATTTCAAATCATAATGGAAAGGTCACAGGCATAACCTCTCTACTGAAAGTGGCAACTTTGCATTCCTGAAGTGATACATGTAAGGGAAGTGGGGAATAAAAGTATTTGAAGAGACTTACATTTTGCTTCAGACAGATTCTGGTTAGGTGACCAGACCAGCATGCCGAGATTCTCTCTCTCCTGACTTCGCCTTGCAAGTTTGGCTTAAGAGAAAACAGATACAAACCAAGTTACAGAGAAAGTCATTTCAGATGCAAAATGGATACAAAAGTGACTTATCACACATCTGCAGCTTTTAATCAAGATATAAAACCCATCCACAGAATTAAAACCCCATCTTCCCATTCGACCTGAGGCTTTTCCTTGTTTCTTCAATGCATCATCCCCTGTATAACATGACAGATACCGCACACTCACTCTTTCATGCAGTACTCTGAGAAGCATACGTTAGATCTAAATTAAAAGTTAATTAATGTTTCTCTTCCAGCATACTTGATTATTTTTCTTCCAGCCATTGTTAAATGAAAAAGGGAGGAGCTAGGCTCAGGCAGCAGGCTCCCAGCCCTTGACATCATGAGACCGTACTGTGCAGCTAGATTAACACTTCAGGGTAGACACATGAATGAACCTCCCGGATTTCACTTCTGAGCGCCTCCTCCCCTGCCCCAGCAGCCCTTCTATGCCTCCATCCCCTATACAGGCAGGAATGGGGTCTCCCAGGTCAGAATCAGGTCCTCTGCTCAACTGCTCCAGAGAAATTCTTGTGCATTCAAACCCACGTTGCGTACACGTACCCACGCTCAGAAAGCCAGTCCGTTTTTAACCAACTTAACACCTGGCTGGCATGAGAGCTCTGAAAGTCGCAAGTGAAGAACCACAGCTGCACATAGTTTTAAAGAGCAACCTCAAGCAAAGGTACGTTTCAACAGCGAGTTCTTGTGAATCTGCTGTTATTTGGTCACAAGCAGTCAAAAGAGGAGGAGGACGAGAAGAGAAAGAAACTTGCTCCGTTGAGTCAGCACGCACACAGCCAGCTCAACTACCCACCCTAGCCGAGAGAAACCTGCAGGTCTTGTTATGAACGAGTGCCTACAGTACTACTTCCACTACAAAACGTCACATAACGCTGAAGTTTTATGCAATATTTCAACAATGCTATTTTCTCTGAGCTGTGCAATTAGACATATAACCACCACTTCACGAGGCATTAAACAAACAGGTCAGAAAAGATCTAGTAACACGAAAGATGCAATGCCACGACGCTGTCTCAGGGCACAGSGTATGAAATCAGAACATTATCTGCTCACATGTCTCTGCTGCAGCAGAGAGAGGCCTGCCAGCATCCAGCTCCTGCTCATCTGAACACATCAGAAAGTTTAGTAATTACAATGCTATGAACACTCATGGTTTGACTACTGTTTTTAACCTGAAATCTGCTCAGCTAAGAACAGTCAGGGTTTAGATGACAAAAATATTTTAACATGAATTCTAAAGGACAAATAGCATGTATTAAAAATAACCAGTTGCCAGCAACATATTTACATTGAACTAACAAATTTTTTCATAACAAACGTGATGATTATCTTTCACACAGTTTTTTTTTTTTAAATAAGGTTAGCAACTGCACATACAAGATATTTTGTGCACTGTGCATTTTCATTACTTTCTACACAAGGCAGAAAACAGGAGTGAGAAGAGACAACAGCCTCTGGTGGCGAGAGATGAGGGGTGGAGACCAGGTCTATACACAGAACACAAAGGGTGTCTGAATTTAAAATTACAATACTGAATTTAAAATTACAACTTCACAAAAAAAGTCTTGAAGCGTTGGGGATTAAATTTTACTTTCTCCCTCATTTCAAGTCCAGGTCAGGAATGCAAAGAAAGAGGCAACCTTAAGCCTCCCCTTTATCAAATTTTGCTCCTCACTGTCCCTATCCAGGATGGTCTGTCCTACTGAAGTCTAGCATAGGATTCAAAACACAGAAGGAAAAAGTGTCTCTGTCCTCACTTTGCATTACACTGAAAAGCATGTTCTCATCCCATAAAAATACTGAAAGGCAGAAATCATCAGTCAGGTCTCCAGGAAGTTAAACACTTTCCACCCAAATCCCAACGCACCCCCAGTAATCCACCACAGTTCAGGAGCCTAATGCCCAAATTCTGCCAGCAAGGCTTAACACTAGGCAAATTGTCAGCCTGGCTCTACCACAGTCTCACTCGCTGAACTGGCAAAACCCACCTAACTCAAGAAAAGGGAAAAGTTTTCTCCTAGTTTAGCAGGCTGAACCTCCTCCCTGACACGTCAGGCACACGTCCCAGCCTGGCTGTCCCTTTCAGGAGCAGAGCACCGCCAGCTCAGCTCACCCGCAGTAAGGTGGGTGAAGTTTCACCTCCCACAGTTAAAACCCCAAGTTACGCTTTGGGGCATTGCAGAGGGAGCGCCACAGCCTTCCTGGCCGCCAACTGCAGCTAGTCCTGGGAGGTGACAACCAGTGCAGGGAGGTACTGCAGGACCTCATGGCACCCAAGCGGGGTTGGTGAAATGTGTTCCTCATCCTCCCGCAGGCACYCAGGACCTTCCTTTGCAAAGGGAGTGCCTTGGGCTAGGAGCTACCTCCTTCCAGCCCCACATCCCCTCCCCTATGAGCTGGGGTAAACCACTCCCTGTGCCTCAAACCCAGAACAAGAACCCTCTGCAGATGCTGGGCTTCACGCAATCCTCAGGACCCCCTTCTGCCCAGTTCCCACAGCCCAGCTTCTTCCCCTTTGCCTCCCCTCCAGCCTCTCGGTAGCAACAACCAGCCAAGTTACACTGCACTTGTAAACGGGTGTGAAGCAGCACCTCCAGTATTCCCGCACCATCTCTCCCGCCCTGCCTCTCCACACCTGTCCACCCTCAGCCCTCATTCCTCGGCAGAGGTAAAGGCCAGTGCAAGGCACACAGTAGGCTTAAGTAGGCTTAAGTTAAAACTCATGCTTCTCCGCAAAGGACAGAAGCACCTAAAGGCCAACACACATAGAAGGGCGGGGGGGTGTGGGGCTGCGGGTGGGTGTGTTCCTCAAACATCCACAGAGGCCAAGACTCCCTCCCTAGTATCAGAGGTGACTTAGCCTGCCACCCAGATCCTTCACCTTCCAGCACCACATCCTCCCCATCACCCCTTCTCAAGTCCACAGCCCCCACGTTTACCATCCCCCACACACAAGGCAGATACGTCAAACACTCTCCCAAGCCCAGTGTTGACCCCATCATAAATACACACAGCATGAGTACTCTTGCTACATGACGTAGCAAGGAAGAGCTTAAGAGCTTGCTCAGAATTTGGAACCATGTTGAAATGGTTATTTCAGAGCAACAGTCATGAGAGGAGAAGAGGGGGCTTAGGGCAGAGCAGTTATTACATCCCCTTCCTGCATCTTTCCAAGCACAGCCGCAAGGCCCACCTGCACAGGGGAATTCCTTCCCCCATCCCCTGCTTCTGGACAAAGGATACCAGGGTGAAGTCAAACACTCTACACTTCAGTGACAAAGCTAAAAAGCTAATTCAGTTTAATCCATTATATATTTCATATAAAAATAAGGAGGGCAAGGATTACTCTTTTTTAGGGGAACAGATCAATTTAGGATCAATAGGGTTTGCTTGTTTAAGCAACTGCAGTTAAACCAGTGCAACCTGTGTTTAGAGAAGCTGTATATTGGCAGACGAGATCATCTGACATTTCAGTTAATTCTGCACTTTCATCTAGGCTACCCACCAGGTATTTGTAAAGTCTCTGCCATGGCCATTAGCTCCCTATCACAGCTGTTGTGGGAGCAAACACTATAATCGTTTTCCCACTGCTGGCTTTCCCATTTGTCCCAAGTCTGGGAGGAATCATGGATGCTTCCTCCATCCCCAAGAGGAAGATGTTCTACTACAAGCAGCACCCCCTAAATTTTTTTCCACTGCCAGAATTCCCAGGGCATGCAAGCTCCCCTTGCCTTTACCTAAGCAGAGATGTACAGCCCCAACCAGGCACAGTATCGTGTTGCTTTTTCCACAGCAGTTCCCATCCCCCTCTCTTCCCTCATTCCCCAAACATACCCCTACCCCATGGACTATACACTGAAACACAGGAGGGAACTGATCCAGGTTAAAACTCACTTTGTGAAGAAAATGTTGTTTTTAAAGTTGGTCCCATTTACAGATGTGGTTTACTGCACAAGCCCAAACAGTTCAACTCTACAAGGGAGGCGATGAGGCAGGGCAGAATACCCATATATCAACATTATTCTTAAAAGAAGTTGTGGGGGCTTTTTTTTTTTTTTTTCCCCCTGGAGCTGTGAGAACACATCTCAACACCAGCATGCACTTGACCACACAGTGTATAGGAATATATTGATTTGCACAGCAGAGAGACGACACCGCCATTGGAGTTCCTATCACTTCTGCCCATAGGCTGAGGCCCTCCATCCCCGGGGGCTGCCCGTGCTAAGGCACCGGTCTGGCACACGCAAGAGCAGTGCATTGCAAGGACATGAAACCCCAACCCACAGCAGCTACAGCTCTTCCCCAACTTTTGGAAAGCTGTTGCAAGACTGCCCCACAGGAAGACAAGAGAGAGGTTTCAACCAGCAGCAGCCAGTTCCAACTCCAAGAGGCATTAGGTGGATTTAAAAAGAAAAAAAGAATATCTTGACTGAGTCTTTAAAGCATGTCTTTCCCCTGCTGTGAAGATTACTACACGGGACAGCCTCACTCCCAAGCATCTGTCTGTCCAATTTTCACTTGCATACAGAAAGATGTCAGTCCTGCTCTGCCACTACCACCCACAAAGTTTAAAGCCTCAGGGGTAAATCCAACCTAGACCCCATACCTGAGTGATCCCAGCTCACACAGGAGAAGGAGAACAAAGAGTAAAGCGAGAGTAAAGAGATTTTTTTTGTCAATACAAAAAAACCAACAAAACAAACCAAAACTCTTAAAACCTACTCCCTTCCTCCCAGAGCCACACTGCTGCAGTGCAGCCAGAGCTGCACTTACTCCAAGTCAGAGAGCAGAGGGTCAACCCTGCCAGGACCCTCTGCAGAAACAGAGGAAAAAGGTGGAACTTGCAAGTTCCTTGCAAGCAACATCTTAAAGGACACCAAGCCCTAAATACCCTTGCGAGTCCTCTGATGTGTCTATTACCTTAAACCCTGGGTCTGGACCCCCTCCCTATAATAAGAAATATGCAAGTATCTCACATCTGAGGAGATCTGCAGATACTGTAACTTCGTATTTTCTCTTAGGCAAACCAAAATTGTACTGGTGCTGGAATCAAGACTGTATGAATAAACTCAGTGTTGAATGTGCTGCAGAGTTTGTCATCATGAATACATTTGTGTTGACATGAAACCACAGATCTTTGCTCAGGCTCTCTCCAGAATGTTGCGAGAGCGCCAAGACATGCGCATGTGCCCTGCAGGCTCCTCAGCCACCACGCTCAGCAGAGTTGCTGCAAATGGACAACAAAGCAGGGCTGAAAGCAGCAAGTGTGCTTCTCTTCCTACCTCTGCCAGGGTGCTGTGAAGTCAGGACACCCGACAGGGAAAGGGAAACAGGCACGTCTCCGAACAGAAACTAGCAAATGCCACTGTACCACACACATGAAGTCCCTGCTACGGGTCAGAAAGTACCTTCCCCATCCTTCTGACCCCTCCCCAATCTCAAGTTAGCCATGGAGCAGCTGGCATCAGTACAGGAGAAAAGCTGTGCCTGGCAGTAATATCACTCCCTTCATCCCACCTGAATCTCCTTTTGGTGAGATGAACTAAGAGCCTCTAAAGAGCTGTGTCAAAAGGCCAAAGGGTGAAGCTTGCACTTCACAGCTTCAATCCATCCAACACCTCACCACTTCTGAAGGAAGGGTGAGGCGGTCCTGCTCAGCCAGCATTGCTCTGCTCTCCTGACACATGCTCCCTGCCTCTCCCCCCAATCCTGTGTTGACTCTGGCATTTATCCCTCCAAGCCAAGCACATTCGCTAAAAGTAACCTGGCAAAATAGAAAGCAAACAGCATTTTCCCCCATTGTTAAATCAAATCAGCTGGCTGCAAGATGAGACAAACAGCCAAGCGGGTGCACAGGGAGCGGCAGGCCCATTGTGGATGGGGCCTCTCTGCCTTTACCCTGCAGAGCTTCACCCCAACACAATAGTTCAGCAAAAGAGAGGGAGGGAGGCTGTTTCTCCTTCCACCAGCACCAACACCTACTTGACAAACCAAAGCAGGGAATCTACCTGAGCTTAAAAAAAAAAAAATTAATCCAACAAAAAAAGCAGTTAGCTTTAACTCACACCAATTCCTAGTTTTCTACCGCATATCCTAAGAAACAAGGAAGGGGAATGAGGAAGCAGGGACAAGTAGGACACCTCCGTCAATCACAGCACCAGTTTAGGCTGTCTTAAGGACCGCTGGTAGAATGACAGCGTACACGAAGAGCAAGCAGGAAGGCAACAGAGCCCGCCAGCAAGTGGGAGCCCACCGCTGCACAGCGCTACACATCCCATTTTATTYTTTCTTCTCCAAGTTAGAGAAGAAACGTGCCAGAATAAACTCAATGGGAGCTGAGGCCTCTCAAAGAGCCACCAATCACTGTCGCCTATTATTTTGCTTCTGTGCAAGGCAGCAGTGCCAGCTCCCACTTGAGTTCCTGCACTTGAGGGAGCTGCTCTGTCTTGCAGCTCTTCCCAAGGATGCTGTATGTTCCAGATGTGCCTGTGAGCCATTCAAGAGCACTTTGCTTTTGGCACCTGTACTGACCCCTCAGAGAGATGATCTTTATCTCCTGCAGATGCCAAGACACACTTTGCTCCCAGCTCCATCCTGCCCAAGTCGGGGCGAAGCTCTGCCAGGAGGCCTCTACATTCTTCCTTCTCCATAACCCTTTCAGTAGTCTCTGATTTGAGTTTTTGCTGTTGCTGTTTGCACAAGGCGTTTCAGAGCTATTGAAGCCCTCCGAGTTTCAAAGCAAAACACATTAACACATGACTATGTGAGAGCACACACCATGAAGAGTGGGAATTTGCTGCTAGTCAGTTCCTCCATTATTTAGAAACAGCAAAAGGTAATTCAGAAAAGCACATCACTGTCAGGTGCTCGATACAGATACACACTTCTGTACCTTCTCTGGAAGGTAAACATGGGCAAATCAAAGTTTAAAAAGCACTTGCCACAGAAGTACAGGGAATTCTTCAGGCACTGATCTTTTGCAAGGCAACAGGTAAGAAAAGATTTCCAGATCTAAATGACGTATGAAGTTATTAAAGTTTACACAACAACTGAAATCTCCAAGGTACAGGATGGCAAGATTCCCACCTACAAAGGCTATTGCATTACTAACAGCACTTATTGATCCCCCCATAACTGGTACTAACTAATTTTTAAATCGCATATTGCATGTTTAAAAAGAAAGACTAAGAAACACCTCTTCCTTTTAATATGTAACCCTCAGCATTATGTATAAAACATGCATTGTAGAATACCCAAAGGTGAATAGATGTCTTTATTGTTTGGGGAAGAGCTGGAGCTGACATATAATAACTTAGCTGTTGAATGCTGCTTACAGCAGTTTTGGACCAAGTCTAAATGTATTTACTTCTAATGAAGTGAGATTGAACAAGTGCTTCCATTCCCAACCCTGCATTTTCTTTATCAATGCAGACCTTATATTTATTGCATAGGGTAAAATCCCTTGTTTACAGTACCCATGATGACTGTTAAACAAAATAAGACAAGGGAGGCACTGGCTTCTATAGTTTAAAAAACTCACTCTCACTGGTTCATTGATATTACTCAGGCTTACAATGTAATTGTAAATGCACAGCTGCGATACAACAACAAAATACCTATGTGGCACAAGAGAATTCAAACAAAATAGAAGAAAAGCTTCCTCTCCCGATGCTGGCACTGGTGTCTCAGCAGCAACTCAAAGACATTTGAAGAACTTTGCTGCCCATCTCCACTTCCTTCTGCATGTGACTTCTCCCTGAGTCAGCAGATAATGCTTGTGATGCCCTTTCATTCGTGTTTTCTGAAGACTGCTTATAGTAGCTGATACCTCATAGAAATACCATCTTTGTACACACTGTAGCAGCATGAAATGCAGCAGAACATTTTAGACTGGAATCGTGCAAGTTGAGGAACGTTTTTTAATTAAAAACTTATAAATTAAGCAGCGGTTAGCTCTTCCGATACATGACTACATCCAGCTGGCACTATAATCTATATGCAAATAAAGTTCTGAGGGCATTTTTGTATCTGCCTAAGGAAACAAAGGCAACTATTTGGGTTTCTATACAGAGCAGCAGCACTGGAAACGCAGGCTGAAGTGCCTTATTGCCTCAGAATAACTGTAGGTGCTGTGCTACAAAAACCCACAGTATCACACATTACAACAGTGTGAAAAATATTGCTTTAAAAATTACCCAGTTAAAGATTAATCATACAGCAATGATTACAAAGGTCACTTTGCAGTGATAAAAATTATTACCATTAGAAGAACTGGAAAATGAGAAAAAGCAATGATAGCAATACAGTTTCCTTTTCTTTAAAGTAATCAAGTTCAACCCATACTAAGTCTGAACTTCACATCTTTGTATGTTTTGATTTTATTTTAAACTTTTTGAAGAACATATCTGATCCAAGATGCCTATCCAGTTTAAGAGCTAGTAGTAAAGCAAAAGCTGTGGCCTACATTTTGCCCACAGCCCAGGCCAGACCGAACAATGAAGCCAGAACAGATGTTGAGGCCTCGCCTTGATTTTTTTTTTTTCCTGAATAATAGGAGTCCACTCATTCTTTCCTGCAAGCAGGTGGCACCAATGTGCAGCCATAGATGAGGTCTGAATAACTATACAAGCAAACAGCCTTTCAATATACACTYTAAGTGTGTAAAATTAATTTTTCTACATGCACGCAATTCCAATCTGAGCTCTGCAGCGAGTTCTGCATACACAAGCTCTGCAACCCATACAGGRGCAGGAAATAAATTAACATAACATCAGAAGCATGAATATACCCCCCCATACACTCCGTATTGAGAAGCACACCCCTGCTAATCACAATGGGCTTTTGTCTAAACATGGCCAGGGTTTTGTACTGAAACGTGAAAGGGTTAGAGTTTATTTAAAGAGAGAGTTAAGTATAAAACTAAGAGGCGAAAATGCACATTTGATTAAGATTTTACCATAAATCCCTTGCAAGCCTTTTTAAGAATGTAAAAATTTGCACCATCCACTTTTTTTTAAAGGAGGAGGGCTAGTAACTATACTACAGCAATCCTGAATGCACAACCAAACAGCAGGCAACCAGAACAAAGCAGAAGCCTGCAGCGCAAGCATCGGGATGGAGCTACAAGGCTCACCTGCCCTCCCAAGCGCACTTGTCCCCCCTCACATCACCAAGAGCATCCTCGGCCTCCCCAGGCTGCGGCTTAGAGCCGCAGTAGCTCCAAAGCTCCATCAGGAGGGCTGGGATGGGACTGGACCGGTGCTGCCCTGCCAGTCAGTAGCAACAAAAGCAAGCACCACATGTGGGGCCTCAGGGGCCCCACACACCCTATGGCTACCACCCCACAACCCATGGCTGCCACACTGGGCCCCACACCCTGCCACCAACCCTGGGAACCCCTGCACTCTCACAGCCATACAAAAAAAACCATCAATGCCGGACCTCCACAGAGCCACGCAGTGAACCATTTTAAAGTTTGTTAAAAATAGGTAAATGCATGCACACAATTAGTTCTGAATGCCAGGCTACAAGCTGAGCCAAGCTACAATGAGCCAACTACTGTTGGTTTCTGTTCAACCTCCCTGAACACTGCCCCAACAAGAAGATTTCCTTCCTTCCTTCCCTCCATGCTATTTCCCTTCCACTTTCATTCAGGTGACCAAGAAGTCACACAGGCACACCTACATGTATGCAAGTAAGATCCAGGTATAGAATTTAATATACAAAAAAGGAACAACAATAACATAGCGCAGTTCCCTCAAATGCCAGGTCTCGTGCTGCTGACAAATATCTAAGCACTGCCAAATCTATTTGAAGCCAAACAGTCTACTGATGAGGAAGCAAAGATAAGGCAAACACATCTTCCTCTTCCCATCATAGATCTTGATTCTGCTGCCTCCCCTGTTCCTTGACAATCAGCAACTCCTACAGGCACAGCTCCACATTCATATGGTCTCCCATTTCTTTACTAAGCCAGCCCTCAGCTCTTCCCACCCACTGAACGGGGTCCTCTGTTGCCTTCCCTCACCCCCAGCAAGAGGAGCTGTTTGGGCCCAGTCCTGCCTATTATTCACAGGCAGCACTTAGGAATAACGAGACCAGAACCCAGCAGATACAGTGCCAGGCTCAGGAAGTCTATCTGCATCATTGGATTTAATGGCCCTTCATGGGAGGAGAGCGGGGGGAAAAAAAAAAAAAAAAAAAGTCCATCAAATCGTCTCATCCTTTTTGAACCCATTTGTAATTTTGGCATCTACAACATCCTGTGGCAGAGTGCTACAATTTAATTATATGTTTGTTGTCTGAAAGAGAACAAAGAAAGCCCATGCACACTCCCTTCTCGGCTCTGAAGCTGCTACCCAGTCATTTCATTTGGTGGCCCCATTTCCTGCCTTATGAGAAGCAGAGAATAACTGCGCCCTGTTCACCTCCTCTGTGTCTCTTGCTGTTTTACAGACCCTCTACCACACTCCTCTCAATCATCTGTTTCCCAAGCTAGACAGTCTGCGCTTTTCTGCTTCTCCCTTGTACAGAGATGGGAAACAAGAACAATTCCTGTACTTTATCTAGTTATCTTACAGCTCTGAGAAGCATGTATGCATGGGGGAGGGATGGAAACAGGGCACAACCAGAACTGTACACAGTGTTCGAGAAGAGGGTACGCCACAGGATTTATAAAACACGCCATAATGAGGTTCTGTTTTGTTCTCAGATGCTTTCATAACAGCTTTTAACAATACACTTGCCTTTTCACTATTACCATTGAGTTGATGAAAAACCACTATGACTCCCAAGATCTTTATCTGGAAAGGCAACAGCTAATTCAGAGACCACTACCACACACATACAGTTAAGGGCTGTTCCACCCTACCCCACCCCCCACCCTGAATATTACTTAGCACATAACAACAAGTGTCACCTGCCATTTTTACAGCCATGCTGTCACAAGACCGAACAGGTTGCCCATTCTCCCCATTCAGCAGATATCCACACTCCCCCTGCCACCCCCTCCTCCTGTTCACATACTGTCTTTACACGCTGACAAAAGGGCAATCCAGCTGTTAGTAGTAAAAATAAAAAGCAAGAAACAAAAATAACAAGATACGTAATTTTACATGGAGAATACACAAGTGTCATTTTATTTGGAGAGTGAGAAGTGCACGGTGGGCTCCTCTCCAGCCTCCAGCTCCAGGACACCTCTGGCTTCCCAAGGCTTCTTCCCCCAGGAGACGTGACATAAGGAGCAAGAAGCCAACGGAGAGTTTTCTCAGACGGTGCGGCTCCCCCCATTCCCTTTCCCGCTAAATGGCAATGCTGTTTAGACCACCGACCCCAGTACTCCCCACTCCCCAGCTCCAGCCACCCCTTCCCATTCCCCAGCACCCTTTGGGGAATGAGGAGAGGAACAGAAAACGGGGGAGAGGGACCAGTGCTTTTGCCTCTGCTCAGAAGAGACACTCCCACCATCCTGGCTTTAGAAAGCACTGAACCTCCCTACTCACAGAGCAGACCTGGTTTCCCCTGCAAAGCTTCAAACTTGGCCTTCCTAGGCCTGCACAAGCACTGGCAACCCAAACAAGCAGCATTTTACCCATCTTTCCCACACACTAAGGACCAGCTGGCCTGTTTCTACTGCCCAATGCAAGAAGAAAAAGAAAAAAAAGAAAAAAAAAGGAAAAAACCTCAGTCTCAAGTGTTCACAAAGCAGAGATTAATTTTTGATATTTTTAGAAACACCTCTTCCCTTCCCACCCATCCAAAGTTCACATGACAGCATCCTTTYGAGATAGCTTACACTGATTAGTGGAAGTAACGAGTGTCTAGAAAGCGCCAGTGATATCAAACATAGATTCTTGGTTAACATAAAGTAACTGGTTTATTTTTTCCACCACGCTTCAAAAACCCTTGCCAAGAGATAGTCAGGAACAGATCTGACTAACTAGAACCTGGTCTCCAAAGAGATGTGGGCACTCCTCCTCCTGCTCCTCCTCACCCTACATCTAAGGGGTTCACAGAAAAAGAAAAAAATCACAACCAGCTATGCTCGATGGCTTATGAACTAAGGCTGCTGGGCAAACATGTAACTGCTTGGCAAGACTGTGAAGGGCATGCAGATAGGGCACACTGGTGTCTCCATCCAGATAAGAGTCCACTCTAAAGGTCAAATGAGAGAGAAATTCCATGTTACTGTACTCTTGCAGTACCAAATAATTTTACACAGTAGACTGAATCAATCAGCAACAGCTAAGCACAGTCAGCTCCCAAGAGCAGCAGAATCAGGCCCTGCCAGCACGCCCAGGAGAGGCCTCACCTCTGTGCCGAAGCCACCTAAAGTAACCCAGCCACTTCTACCTGAAGCTGGTTTTGTAGAGGTTACGTGAGTGGCCTGGCTGACAGAGAGGCAGACAGCAACCTGAAAAGGGGGCACAGCTTCCTCTCCTGACACAGCCATCTCCAGAAGCAGACACCTGTCCTCAGGCCAACGTGAGCGTATGAGAAGCTTATATATCAAATCCCACCCAGCACTGAGTCATGCACCAATGTGATGTGCAGCTGCAATCAACAGGCTGCGAGCATGCCCAGTTTAACCCACACAAATCCGACTTCTAAACGTCTGCGACAGTTGCATATCCTCCTCTCACCCCCATCCATGACAGTCTTCCAGGTCCTTATCCTCACAGCACCCCTACCAGCAGATGAGAGGTTTTATCAACACACACACACACACACACACACGCACAGCACTGAGTGCCAGGCTCGCAGGAGTTGAGCCAGGTTTCCCGGGCCCCGTGTTAGAGCCCCAACTGTGGGTCATCCTTCCTCATCATTCCACTCTCAGAAATGCTGAAATCAAATAGGATCCCATAAATAACACATTTGTAATATTTCAAATCAGATCTTGAAAACTCAGTCTGCTTCCAGCTCTCCTTGGAGCTGACTGTTGTATTCATTAGCTCACAAGCTCCCCAAGGCACAGACAGTCCCTCTCCTTCTGCCTGCACGGGGCCTGGCTCAACAGGGTGCTGTAAGGATAATATTCATACCCAAAAACACAAAGTCAGACTTAGCATGCCCTTGAAATGCAGGCAGCTTCTGGATCACATTTTTCTGACAGATTCACAAGTCAGTTTGTTTTTTCCCATTTTTGCCAAACTTGGAGGCACAGTAAGGACTATATTTAAGATGTAGCTAACAATCATGACAAATCTTAAAATTTTGTTTTTAACATTCAACTTTTAGTAGAAGACCATTCAAAAAAAGTTATCTGGTTCCTCTCCTTCTCCCACCTTCAAAAGAGTCTCAGAACTAGTTTGTCTTGCATCTACATTAATAAAATTTAAGAGCAAGAAAGCAGTATGATAACTGCGAGAGAGGCTAAACACTTAATTCATCATTGCTCCACACCAAGCACCGCCTTGCACTCATTCTGCACTGCTGGTCTGCCCATACTCCCACTTTACGCTGAACGTAACTGATCCTAAAAGGTGCCAAGTAACAGCGAACCAAACCCTGGAGAGACAGGCTCTCAGCGATAAGCAGCAGCAAGTACACTTGAAGCCCAGAGGAACAAAACAGGGGCACAGCCCTGCAAAGATGTTGGATTTTCCTGAGCTGCCTCCACTTTGGGATTATGAATACTCCTGCAGTGCCGGCATTTGCATACCACAGCATACTTACAAAGAAATCAATCGGGACACAAGCACGAAGGTGAACACGGAGAAGAGGCCCATAGTGCTTGGGGCATCCCGCAGAAAAGGACACGGCTTTCTGCTCTGCTTAGATGCTTCAGGGAAAAGCAAACTAGTTACAACCTATCCACGTCTAAAGCACAATCCCTTTCCCCACCTTCTTTAACAGAGGACAGAAGTTTGCAGGCGCAAGGCCTTACAAGCTCTGTAAAACGCAACCACCACGTGGCGAGCGTCAGGAGCAGAGCTCACACAAAGAGCCGAGAGGCAGCAGGAGACAGAAGGGAGAGGGCTGGGAAAGCCTCGGCAGCCAGGAGACGGGGGAAGGGGAGACCGAGCCTTACTCTCCCACCATCGCCACAAGGAAGCGAGCACAAAGGGAACGGTGAGGCTAAGCAGATAAGGAGAAGCCAGCCGAATGCCATCCTGGCAGCATAGATAAACGGAGGAGCCAAGACCCTGCTGGAAGGAGAAGAGTGTGGTTTGGTAGAGAGCTGAAGGAGGAACCCGGCTTGGCGCTGCCCCAGGAGGGGAAGGAGGAGACGCTTCCCAGCAAAGCAGAGGAAGGCGGTTTGCACAGCACTTACCTGCCCTGTAGCACGTCCCTTGTACCGCGCATGCTGCGGCACAGTCCTCCTCACACACAGATACACAGCTACAAAATTAACTTAATTTTACTGTGTTCAGGGCCATTAGTCTTTCCAATCTGAGGACTGAGATCCTATTCAGCACTTAAATGTCTCTTTATTGAGGCTGAAAATTCTTCCATTTTCTCCAATTTAAAAAGAAGAAAAAAAAAATCCCTTTTAGACATAATTTATGCTCAGGGCAAAACATCCCCTCTCCCTTCCTTCCAAAACCCATCATCATAGTGAAAGCAGCCAGAGTGTCCCTGCCCATGTTAAGAGCCCAGAGGTCTCGTTTTCCCTTCCCACAAATTATATAATGGAAAAAAATCCAGTGGCCAGCCCCCAGCAGCTATTTGATAGGAACACAGCTGTGCCTCCTCGCACATCAATTAAGCTGCCCCGCACTGCACTGGCCGAATTCAAAATGTGGCTGCCAAGCTCATTTTCTTTACCCAGTGGTCACTGGATAACTCCTTAAAAGCAACCAGCTGCTCTCCACAGGGCACCATATTGCACCCCAGCCACGTAAGGAGGCATTAAGCAATCGTCCCTGTCCTCCCTACATCCATTGCTACCACCCTGGCCACTCTGGAGCACCGTCTCCACACTATCACCCTCTGAGCATCAGTGACCCAATGCAGCCTCTTGTTCTGCCACCAGGTCACTTCAAATCCAAACCTTAGCTCCCCAGCTTGGAGAAAAGTGCTTAATAGGGCTTACACACATCTCTACAGGAGGAAAAAAAAAGGAGAAAAAAAAAAAAAAGAGCAGCGAGAAGAACAAGGCAGCAAGGGAAACAAAATACACAGGGACATAAAGAGGACAGAGAGCCTCAGGGGAGGGACAGTATTTAGAAGAGCCAAGTTATTAGACACTGAGAAGCTAAACCACGCTAAGRCTGCTGGTCCTTCAAAGGAAAAAGTCTGTGCAGAGCATCTTGGAGAACACAACAGCCTTACAGGTGCATACGTGGGCTGGAGCAGAGAAAAGCTGAGACACACTGGCACCGGAGAGGAAAGCAGACTGTCAAAGAAAACTACAAGGCAAGGCAAGCCAGGGAATCCACACTATTTACCTGTAGTGAGGGGCTCTGCCAAGCATTTTGAGACACTTGCATCTTCCTCAGCAGAAAAGCTATGTGTCCTCTTCATTTCTATCCTGGCCTGAACTTTCTCCATAACTTTCCCAGCACAAGTTATTGCATTTACTGAAAGACGACCATTTTCCCTGACATCTGGATTTTCATAGGCTGCTATTTCAATACAAGATCGCTACCTTGAAGGATAGACTACAAGACAGGGACTAACAACCACTATTCTTAGTGCAGCTGAGCTCTGATCTGCGACTGGGAGCTGTAGGTACTGCCACAACACTGATTTCACCCTGCACATTTGAAAGTCTTGAATCTTCCGCTCTGTGCCACCACTCAAATACAAATTGCTATGAGTCCAGTTATATCTACGTAGAAGGGAAAGAATGAGTATCAAAATAATTCAGGGTAAGAAGACTCCACAGACTTCTCCCTTCTACTCCTCCTCCCACCCCAGAAAATCCCTCAGCCTCATTCCCCCTCCTTGCATGCACACAGCCCCTCAGCAAAAGCTTTGCACACATTAAACCAATACTTGTTAGCATGGCCAGGGACATGGCTGAGAGCCTCAGCTCACTTTAAGGCATASTCCGATTGGTCCAACTTTCTAATGATAAAACTATTTGTAGTCAGATAGTCATAACGCTGGCAGTGATTCTTGGTATAATTCTGTTCATTAATACCTAGCCTGAATGTACAGCAGCAAAGGAGGAAGCGTCCACAGCCTGTAAAAAATACCAAGCTCCAGTTAAAAAATAAAATAATAAAATAAAACAACACGAACTCAAGAATAAACCAGCTTCACTGAACAAGACGACTGAAGTTCTTTTCCTATGGCAGATTTCTGCAGTGTGCATTCACTGTGCAGAGGGACAAGAACATCTTATTCTACTTGTTCCTAAGATCGTGCCCGAGCGATGCCCAGAGAGGCGCTGGCTGTACTGGGCCCAAATGCAAGCAAGACTCCAAGCTCACTCTTGTCAACACTTCCTACATCTCCACTTGCAGAGCCCTGTGTGAGGGCATCCAGCTGCAGCACCGTGACATGCCCACCCTCCCACACCTCTGCAGACAGCCTTCYGCTATCCTGCAACAGCTGTGGGAGCTTCCTGCAGGAGCAGTCACGACATGTGCTGCTGCACAAGACGCACAAGCAGCAGGGAAGTGGGAGTCCCTGAAGACCCAGACAAAACCCATCTTCAAAAACTATCATTCAGCAGAAATATGGCCCAGGCTTTCTCAACAGCTGGATGCTAGATCTTTGCACCCAGATATTTTTTCTGGTATATCCAGCATAAGCTACAAACACCAGCTCCTCTGCTCCAGCAAGGCCTGAACACCAGCAATGCTTGCAAGACCTTGGCACAAGGCAGGGAGACAGAAACATCCCTGATGAACATCCCAAATTTCTTGGGGCTCATCTCCTCAAGGTCGTGATTATCACGGGTTACCAGCATTGTGTCCAGGCTGGTAAACCACATGCTAGACCAACTCACATGGCCTCCAGCAACACCGTCCTAACAACATCAGTCTTAGACCTGTAGCCATGTTTTGCACAGTACTTCACACTGCCAAGCTGCAGACTGCATGGCCTTACTTGTTTCTGTGCCTCCATAGAGAAAGGAAGAAGGAAGCTGCTTACCAAACTCCTTAAAAGACCACTTTCTCATAGCAGTGTTCCAGATCCATTGCCAGCTGTTCCAGGCTTGCAGAACAAGATGATCCCATTGCATCTGGTGCTGCCCCGAACCAGAGGCATCAATTTACATGCAGGGGAGTTTAGATGCCTGTTGCTGCTGAGTTCAGTCTAAACTTGCAAACAGAGACCCCTCCAAAAGCCTCCATTTTCCCCCTCTCACAGAACACAAGTTCAGCCACAAGTACAAACAGGTTCATCAAAAGACTTTATCAGTCCAAGAGCAGTTCAATGACRAGTCCCAGAGCCCTGGCATGTCCCCCCAGAACCTCAGCACCCCCTTATGCAACTGCCCAGTCAGTATGTAGAAGAGTCACATGAGATCAGTACAGATGCTGGGAGAGCAGGTTTTAAGTTATTCCTGCACAAGAAAAAGGAGTAATAATTAAGAAATGCCTAATAAGATGCCTGGGCTCTATCTATTTGTGAATCTTTGCACCCTTGACTATAGTAATACATCAAGAAAACAGCACTCCCTCTCTGCAGTTTGTTTAAATATCTGTGCTATCTCCAGTAGAGAACTCGGCAGCAATTTCTAGGAAAGATGACACCAGAGCACCACAGTTTCCACATCTCTGGCTTACTGCCCTTGGATAGTTCTTATTGTGCAGAGTCAGTAAGGCTGGAAAACTTGTTTCCATCTGACACTGGTTGGTGATGCAACCTCCCTCCCCCACATCCTAACCGAGAGCAAAGCCCTTCTGAAGATCCCACCCAGTGGTCTACAGGAACAGAATAACTACACCTTTTTCTTAAGCCCCACTTTGCCAGGGTGACACTACTGGAAAGCTAAAGCTTTCACAATGAGCTTCTAGGTTGCTTCTTGATTCCTGAAACTGAAGGTCACATGCCAGCAGGCTCAGCTAGCGCCCTGCAGTAATGCTTCATGTAAGGCAAGGGCACCGTGCCTTTGCTCTTCTGCACCACCTGCAAGAATTTCCCCTGTAGGAACAGGGGAGAGAGAAAAGGGACAGGGATAACACTAAGCTATGGTACGCAGAAACAAAATGTAACCATTTGCCTCTTACAGCCATCTCCTGACAGCATACCGCAGAGTAGATCCTGCCCCCCCCCCGCCCCCCCCCAGCTGTATGCATACTCGCTAAGGTGGTCAGTTGTTGTTCCCTCGTCAAGTTTAGGATTGGTCAAGTCCAACTTTACCCTTTGATGTTGGCACTGTTCCTGAACAGAGGTTTCATTCAAATGTATAGGCCAAGGACATTCTACCAGCACCGCTAGGAAAGCGTATTTTTCTGCTTTCGGAAGCCCTTCCTCTGCTGTTCCTACAGAACCATCAATTTTGGCCACTAGAAACCATGCCACAAGGGGGGGGGGGGGGGGAATCTTTTTTTTTTAATAGAAGCAGCAATTATCATCCCTGGGTTTGCCATTTAGCTATATTAACATTCTCTTCCCTGGCTCCCTTGGCTCTTCTGTAGAAAATTCACTTGAAACCATCACACAACCCTACCACTTCTGCCGTTGTTCAAAAAAACATGGCGAGTTTTCCTTGTTCCTCCCATTTCTTTGTTTCGGTGATCTCAAGGCCATCTATAATAGTATCATTCTCAGCACTGCCACTAAAAATAACACTTGTGAATTAGAAAGGGAATTACCCCAGCCACCTAAATCCTGGTAGAACAAGGCACACACGCAGAGGACAGAGGGAAAGGTCCATGCCATGCCACGTGTTCTCACAGGTTAGATGCTGTACTGTCTCATTACATCCTAACGTAAAGATGATCAGTCTTGTTCACCTCATGCATTACCCAGAGGTGTAAAGTTTCCTGAAGTTTTGAAACACGGGGAGTGAAAACTATTTCTCTTTGCTTTTTACCTACCCCTTCCCAAAAGTTTTTGAAGAAGTCAGCTGTAGGAACTTGGAACTTCATTTGCTCATCTAGGAATGAGAAACACGTCATGCCTAATTGAGTTAGCCCATAAATTTCCATCAGGTATGCTTTCAAATAAAGCTCTTTAATACAAGGTATGCTTATCACCATTCAGAAGTGAGACTAGAACATCACAGCATGCTACGGTAATAAGTGTATTTGTTGCCAGTTGGTGTATCTCTAAAATGAGACAAAGGAGGGAGGAAAAGTGTCAGAAATAGAAAGTATCAATATTGTTAACTCAAATAGAAGGTTATATATCCTGGAGGCTCTGAAATGGTACGTAAATAAAGACCCTAGTGTCATAATGCAAACATAAAGAAACAACTACAGCATCCCAGTCTACATAAAAGTGTCCTGCATTGTGACATGGAAACAGCAAGGACAAAAAGTAAATCTGATCCCACGTTATCACTAATTAAATTCATATATACCAATTTTATTTTTTTWAATGAAGCAAACATATTTGAATTCATTAGTGACAGAAAACATTCTGAATAACTTAAGTGCAGCAGTCATCTCCATTTAAAGCTTTTCACTTTTAATCCTAAACATATCTCAAGAATATCCCTTCTGATTTTTCCACGCTGGACTTGGGGAGGGGAAAGTGGATTCTGAGCACTAATGACTTACTCTTTTTTCCCTATCAAGTCCTCACATCTAATACATCACATCCATGACCTTYCCATAGAGATTAAGTGTTGTTTCATGTACTGAATCTTGCCCTAGAGAACTATCTGGCGTTCACGAAACACAACGCTATCATCCATGAACCAGTCCCAGGTATCATTTACTTCTGGTTATGAGGATCTGTGTTAGTCTGACCTTCTGACTTTGAGCCCACAGTTCACAAGTCACSCATAAAACCATTTTATTCATTTATTAAAACAAACAAAAAACCCAAGGGAATTATTTTCTTCTCACAGACCTAAAAGATCTGTTCCTTGGAATGGGACTCCCTGCATTTCATTACTGATTCATGAAGACCTTACCCTGCTAAGTTGCTTGGCAGCCAGAGGCCCTGTGTGTTCTCCTCTGAAGCACTGTTACAATAAAAGCTTAGATCGTCTGCTAGAATGCTTATATGCTGCAGTTCTGAAGAAAAAGCTGTATGAAAATGGATTTATTTCTGACTACCACAGAAGGTAACTGAACGTGGAATAAGGATGCTATGTGGGAAACCATGTTTTGTTCCCTGGAGCAGAAGCAAGTCATTTTATCTCAGTGCCTCGATTTCCTCCTGCTTTCCACTTGTGGCGATACTCAGCACTTTGCAGACATACATGCAGAGGGCTAGGAAGTCTAAGGGCCATTATCAGGACAGTGTTCCTGGCTCCTTGGCAGAAAGAATTGCGAATTGCGGCACATGTGCGAGCCAGGCTAAGATAGACCTTGAGGGAATTTTTACCACAGTGCACTTCAAAGTGAGAAGACCACAGAAAGTCAAATCAAGTTACCTCCTGGAGGTAACAGTGGCCATAGGAGACTTCCATCCATCACATCCAAAGAATGAATCTCCCAGTATTAATAGCTTACCAACACAGGCAGATCACCGTGCTTGCCGAAGAACAACTTCCATAGCAGACTGAACTACAAAAATGCCCCTTCCGAGGAAGATAAAAAAAAAAAAAAAAAAGGTGGAGTTCTGCAGTCACACCCTCAATTATTTCATAACTTTTCTAGTGTAGACACCAACAGCATTTGCACATCCAGTTCCACTGCTAATGGGAGCAGACACCAGTGTCAGGCCAGTTACCTGAGCAAGTCTCTTGGTAGCTGTGTCCCTTTTGCTTGAGACACAGGCCTTTCCAGGGACCTTGATATCAGACATCTCCATAAAATGGTTCCTGGCCTGAGGGAACCAAGAGCAGAAACCATTCACTCCAGCAGGACAAAAGGAAGGTGTCCTTGGGCTCACAGTCTCACAGTGGTGTCTAGTAGGATATGAGATGCCTTGCCTACCTAAGAAAGTCTGCAGCTTCCCAAATATCATTTAAGGTTTCACAAAACCCCTTTCTAAATAGGAGACCCCATTGAGAAGAAGAAAGGAAAGGGAAAGCAAGCTATTCACAACTGACTGGAGTTCCTCCATAAGGGTTATACAGCCTCAACTACAGCAGATTGAATTCACACCCTAGCTCAGCTCATACAGGAAAAGTTTTTTAGTATAGACAAACAGTAAGTCAGAACCCTACGTCTCTGCAGATCTGTAGCCAGAGTTGTGCTACACAGCTTAAGCTTTACTTAAAACAAACTACTAAAAGAACATAGCAGGAGGATGATACCTATCTACCTGAGCTATAAAAAGGGAGTTCCTGAAGTTCTTATATTCAGGAATCTCACTGCAGAGTACAGTTAGCCTACCTACAGCTGCTACCCCAAGCAGGGACAGTCATGACATAACCCAAATCTCTGTACAGATATGGAAGATGAGAGCAAGTTTAACTAAGCAGTTATCAGTGAAAACGTAGTCAGACCACCTATGTCCACTCTCACAGTGGAAGGAGGCTGCTCCGTGGTTATACTGGTATGACTGAGTCAATTCAGCAGCAGAACTTCACTAGGAAACCGAAATCCTCTGTGTCCATCTGGTGCGCTCCTCCTCAGAGGCTCAACTAAGCCTTCTTTTCCTACAGTCAGGTTAAGATAGACAGCAACCTTCAGGCTGAGTCCAACGATGCTCTGACATGCCGCAGTGTCTTCACATACGGTACCTTTGTAGGGAATATTGCCAAAATACAACAGAAGGGCAAGGCAGGACCAACCCCCCTCTCCCTCAAATCCCACACGTTTCTCCATAATGAAACTTGATAGGTTATGTGCCGAGAGAAAGTCTAGCCCTAGCTCAGGATGACTGATGCCAATAAAAAGGAATTTTAATTCTGGCTGGTAAAATGTTGGATGGAAAAAATCAGACTGAACCACCCAGTTATTTACAGCACTGCAGACTTCCTGTTTTGATGCAAGTCAGCAAGATCTTCTGGAAAACCCAGGAACAAAAAGCAGTAGTTAAGGAGGATAAGTTAGTTACAGAGAAGCTAATGAGCTGTCTCTGTTAGACTTCAGAACAGAGGAAACTGAATCTATGCCTATCCTTTTCTAGCAGTATTTCAAAGACTGATGCACAGGAAAATGAAGGAATAAATTAGTGAACTAGGAAGAAAAGCAAGCTACTAGCTATAAGAAAGGAGGCTATCTATGCCTTTGCAGTTCCAGATACAAGTCGTCTCCCCTACCTCTCCAGTCCATCCTTCCTCAAGTGCCACATCAGTTTATTCTAACCAGGTGCTGCAACAGTAGGTACTAAGTGCAGAGCCTTTAGGAGGCAGGTGGGTAGGAGTGATTCTGAAAAGTTCAGAACAGCAAGTCTTACCTCCACACCAGGTGAACTGCCTGAAAAAGATCACTGGATACAGCTATTAAAAGGAAAAGCTAAACAAATGAAGACAAGACATTTAGGTTCTAGAAATCTTGCTGTTCTTACTGTCAAAGCTCCTAGAATACTAAAATAAGATTTTGATATATTGCTAAGCTTCAATCAAGTCTCTTGCCAATTTACAATTTTGGAGAATCACAGGTGATACGGTAAGACAATACTGTGGATTAAAACTAGCTACATAAAAATCAAAGGCAGAGGAGTGGAAAAAACCCCACAATTCTTTCACATCATAAATTGGGAAAGAGAAGAGAAATGGCAGTACAAGGCCCAGCCTGCAGTCCCCCAACCCAAAGGGACTTGTTCCACTGACCTAGCTGAGCTCTGGTTCATGGCATTTATGCTCTGAAGTTCATGGATTCACTCCATAGTAGTTAAGTACAAAACCATCCCCAGAGCATTCCCAGTATCTATCCTGCTATATCGGCAGAGCTGTGCTTTGTACAACTATAGTGAACTGCCTCCCAGCAAGTTCTTTGGGGTTTGCTGGTCACACAGCACCTACATTAGGGATTTCTGCCAGCCAGCAGCTGACCCACACCTCTATCTCAAAGATGAACTAACAGCGTATCCTGCCAATCATAAGCCTGCACACAGCCAATAATTCCAAGTTTATTTTTAAAGCTGTGATTGATAAAGCCACGAGGAAAGCACTTTGCAAACTAGTGACAGAGCCACCCTGCAAGCCCTCGATCAGAGCCAGTCACGGTGTACTTGAGAACGATGGGCCTCAAGGACTGCTCTCAAAATACCAGCAACATCACTCTGCTCCCCTACAAGCAGCTCTACAGCAGACAGTGGTGCTGCACATCTCTTTCTTCCAAGCCCCTGGACCAATTACTGAGAAAGATCATTCGCTTAAAAGCATAAAACTTCACAGAGCTGAGAAGACACAAGCAGCAGGCAGCCAGGCTTCCAGCAACTGCTCCTGAACCCAGGAGCTCCATCCGGGCTCCCTTGCACATACCGCACTGAGCCAAGCCAGCACCATGCACTTCAGACTTACTGCTTAGCTCACCAGAGAGTTCACACTCTGACAATTCAAAAGCAAGCTTCCAAGAATAATTAGCGGGGATTTTTGTCACTAGATGGATGGATGATTTATATTACCATGATAGACATACCCTGCAAAAAGTCTTATGATAACCAAGGTTCAGCTACAGACCAATTTGTCTGAGACATGAAATGCTCTGCATAGCTGATAATATACCTTAAAGAAATACATTTTCAAGACACTTGGGTGCACACTAGCAAGCAGGTTGCTGAGCCAGTGTTTGTTTCATTCTTCTCTCCGCAAGCCATTCCCACAAAGTGCTGATTAGGACAACGGCTGTTTGGCTGCTAGATCCAGGAGAAGCTCTTCTAGCTACTCTGACCCTCTTCTCTGCTCACCTGTATACTCATCTGTCATAACACACGTCAAACTACAGCAAGGCATAGCTTGGACGTAGCCTTGGACCAGCTTCTGCTTGTCCATGTCATGATAGCATCTCTTCACGGTAAAGCAGGTCACCAGGAGGCCTTGAACCTTGAGAGGGGCCTCTTTAAATTATGCCTCCACATCAGAGTAACAAGAGCCTATTCCCCTCAGGGCACCCTAAGGCTCCGTTATAACTGAGCCTAGGAAGATAATTTCACCATCCAATAGACCGTGGTTTTCACAGACCACAGCAGACACATTTAGGACCTGCTTTTAATCTCTCCCTTCCAAGAGCCGACTGAACACAAGTGCTGTTAAGATTTCCAAACAACCGGCACTCGCATGTTGTACAGACATACCTTGCACAGAGCAGGCTGGAACAAACCTGAGCTCCACTACCAAGGACTTCTGACGGATGCGGCAGGCACTCAGCACCTTCTGGCTACCTTGCACGTGGCTGAGTGACAAATGCTGTGGTGTCTCCATAGACCAGCTGTCCTCTCATCGCTTAGCAGGGGATAGTGCTGGAGTTGTCATTTAATAAAGATTTTGAATTCATTTCCTGTTTTACACCATCATGGGGAAAATTAGCTTAGTTCAAAGGCGTGAGACAATGGTGTGACTGATGCAGAGGGTGTTTATTTAGGCAGGCAGCTAGAGAGGAGTTTGGGAGAACTGAACATGCTTCTATTACCATCACTTGGCATTCACCTCTCCAGCTTTTGCAGTAGATGAGGCCTTTGAGCGTGGGAAATTCTGGGTTTCACGCACTTGCTTGAATCCAGCATGTCAGAACACACTGCCTCAAGAATTTCCCTACCTTCTGCGATATCTTGTATTCCCCTCCCAGATTTTCAGGGGACAGGCCTCCAGATTCTCAGAAACCCTCTGGTGAAATAGTCACAGAAAAAAGAATGGAAGAGAAACTGCCAAGAAACACCCTCCAAACCCTTTGTTTGAGGGGGAAGAGGGTTTCTCCTGAGCCAGAGAAATCCCCCTGCTCCAGGGCTGTGGCTGCTCTACCATGCCAGGCTTCACCCACAGAAGTGACATTCCAGAAACAGGGGCAACGCCAAAGCAGTCAGAACAGAGGACTCCGCAACTCCAGCGGTCCCTGGAAGCAGTTTTTCTTGCATGAGCAAGCAAGAGAGGCAGCATCATGAACTAGAAGTTAAGGTAACCCAGAGAAATATGCCCTTACATGAGCAGCACTGGACAGTGTAGGAAACCTTCCAGTTCCTCATCACTTCATTATAGGCAGAGGGAAGGAATTAAACTTTGAGACACGTCAACACTGCTCATACTGCACAGCACAGGTCTGGCACAACAGAGTCTAACCCCAACACACATTTATTTGCTATATATTTCTCTTCCTTCCAAGCAGCCTGAAAGGGAAATGTGTAAATTTAGCTTCTGCCTTCCCTGCTAGAGACATCTCTCCCTCCCCCCGCAGTGCACAAATGCAGGCTCCTCCCTGAGATGGACAAGCAAGCCGAGCATTGCCTGCACCTGCTTTACTTTACAGTAAACGTAGAGCAAGCACACTGTCTCCACAAGGAATTCACAGTGGAATAGTTAATGCACCTTAGTTACCCTGCAGCCAGAAACACTTTTGACTTTTGGAAGACAGATTACAAAGGAAAATTTCCTGTTTTACCTTCAGAACATGAATTAGTCTGCTGTGGTTAGACCAGACTTCAGATGCATCAATTCTGTTAATAAGACAGACCACAAACACTGACACCTCCTTTACCCATCTTAATTGTCACCAAATCAGACAGAGGGGATTCCAGCCCTGCCTCAGAAAGCACTAGCTCTGCTCAGGCTGCTGGTTTCTTCTCTAATGTCTCTAGATACATGCACGTTTGTTCACTCCACTGTCATTCCTATACTGAACACAGGTAGATTTAATGTAAAACAGAGAAAGCAAAAAGGTTCAGCTTTCTGCCCAAGGTCACACTGGAAGTCAAGCAATGAATTTCCTATGGTGAAACACCTGTCACAGTCTACGCCAAGTGGAAATGATTCTCACATGTCAAGATTTTAGGTGACTTTGCTAAATGAAACCAAGCTCTTTTTAGAGTCTTCTCCCCTCCACCACCTCTTACCTTCAGATGTCAGTGTTCTTCGCTGCAGGGCAAAGTAACCTAAACCAAGTTTACCTCCCCTTATTAGAAGAAGACTTGCCTGTTTCCCTATTTGAAAAATCAGCTGGAGGATGCTTTTTCAGAACAAGGTTTTAAGCCACTGGGCCAAAAGGGGGAGGAAAGGGAAGAAATATCACCACATTATCTGCATACCAAGCTGGCTCACCTCCCAACTGGTTTCTCATTCATTCAAGTCCAGTCTCCACTGTGCAAAGAGAGGTGACCCAGCTGGGGGCTAACAGAACAGAAACACAAGAACTTGATGAAGGCTTCGCTATGGAGAACACACACGCAGAGCAGAGGTGCTAATTACTCACCTTATTACCCGGATTAACTGTGCACTGGAAGTCCTGCCCAAAAAGGGAACAGTGGCTACTTTCCCTGTGGCACACAAACGTCCGGAGCTCCTCTATGTGGAGTGTAGTAAGTACAAAGAGCCATGAACACTGCAGGCGATAGTGTTCATTTTCCCCAACCCCTGCACAAGCTTGTACTCTTACAGTCCAAATGACTGAAGGAGGGGAACAAATTATTCTTCTTCCCCTGCCACTGCCCACCTTCTCCTGTTACTACACACCTAAACTCTGGAAGGAACCTGTCAGCCAGCTTCACAAGCCACCTCCAATGGTCAGTGGATTGTGGATGTGGCGCTTCGGGACATGGTTTAGTGGGCATGGGTACTGGGTTGATGGTTGGACACGATAATCTTAGAGGTCTTTTCCAACCTTAATGATTCTATGATTCTATGATTCTATATGCCCCCGAGAGCCCTTCAGAGGCTAGTGTCAAATCCCAGCATCCTACGTGCTCTTTCCCCCATCGCTGCCAATTAGTCAGACATCTACACAGAAGGGACATTTTTGGTGTGCTGACAGCTTCCCCCATCCAATTGGTTCCAGAGTCTGTCCACGATCATTACTTCATTCCCTCGCTCGCTTCACTAACGCTCTAGCTGTGCTTGGCCGCAGCCAAAGACTATTTATTTATGGTTATTTGGAGGCACTATTCCCACCACCTCCCTCAATGCTAGCCCATAGTCCTACTCCACTCAATTGTAGTTACATGGAGATAGTTCACTACAATGCAAGTTAAATAGCCACTTAAACATCTGCTTTGACAAGAAGATCTTTGTCACCCTACAGTTGTGTGACACGGACACATCTGTGAAACAACAGGGTGTAATTGTACTGTGATCCAAGTACGACGGGGATCTCACGCCTGTCTAACAACAGCACCAGCACAAAGTGCCTGCTCTTACTGAACGGGGTCCTAGGCACGCCTGGCCAAATTCAACACCAGAGTAACCACCTGCTGCAGCAAGGACACCCCCACGGCAGAGGGGGGTTCTGTCTGAASGCACGGCACAGGAGCAGCACATGACTGACTGCAATATTGCTTGTTTTTCAGAGGGGGAGGTTGAGCTGTTGCATGGCACAAGGAATAGGAACTGGCATGACCCGGGAGATCTGAGTTAGGCAAGGCCTGTCTTAGCCTCAGAGAGGTCTAGGAATGTAGATAGTAACAGTGTTTCCACCTCTGAAAGAGATAACGGTGCTTTGTGCAGCTCAGGGATGAAACAAGGAGTCTGGAAAGAAGGGAGACCAGACGTAGAAAGAGAGAATGCCATAAGGACCCCTTAACACAAACAAATATTTAGCCAAGAACTTATATGGAGTAAAACACAGAGATGGAGGAATGAGACCTGTACTGTAAAACTCAAGCCTGAACAGAAGTAACAAGACTTGAGAAGATCCACTCAGAGGCAAATTCAGACTCTAGACCCTGCAAAGCACGTCTTGCAGTTTTAGTCAGCTGAATGTTGTGCCAAGAGCCAGCCTGCACGGTGACTTACAGTGTTTGGCTCTTCCTGCATCTGGCTCGGGCACACTCCCCAGAGCCAGCCGTTCATTTGGCTCGCTCACACTTCCAGCAGCCTGCTACAGTCCAGCAGAAGGTAATCACACACGAGGTCCCCATGCCACGATGGCAGTACAAAGGGATGCTGCCTGGCTTCAAAGGACAGGCAGGACAACCAACAGGAGAGTAAAATATACTGACAGGATGGCTGAAACGCTCACTTGCAATCCCCCCTACACCTTCATCGCAAGTTATGGCAAGCAAGTCATTAGCTCCATGGTGACCAAGCTTCACCAAGCCCAGCACAGCGGGGCCAAGTAAACAGTATGCTGTGGGGACATCACACTTTGCTGATGGTCACAGGAAATCACAAGTGACAGAGCAACAACAGCAGGTGCCAAACACAACTTGCATCCCCACTATGTAAGTCCTCAACTTCTGAGCAAACTGCTTTTGGGTAAGGTAGAACAAAAGTCCCAGCACAGGAAGAGTTTCAGCTGAATGGCCTGAGCAGCTGCGGGGCTGGCAGAGGGCACATGAACAGAAAAAGCCTGGGAGGAAAGAAAGGAAGGACAGGCCTGCTCTGGCCCTTCCATCACCAGGCAAGCTGCATATTTGCCCAGGTTGCCGTGTACATAAGCCCCTAACACAGACAAGAACAGCTGCTGTAGGCAGAAGCAGTAGCTCAGCTCAGTGCGGATCTGTCAGGCCTTCAGATACAGGAGCCTTTGGCTAGTAAAACACTGYCATGAACGTAGCTTCCCTTCCACCACCAGCCTGGTTGTCTGCTGATCTCAGGAATTCAAGACCACATTGTCCAAAGTGTAGGAAGGGTAGATCTGCGCTCACCTAAACTGGCAATTGTATGTTTAATCTATCAAATGATAAAACAACAGAAAGAATAGCCAAATATCTTTAGAAGAGGACACTAACAGCATGAAATTATTTTTTTAATTAAGATTTTCCCTGCTGCCACTTTTCAGCACTTCTTRGTTGGCTCTCTTTCTATTCCCCCCTCCCATCTAAGACAGTTAGCTTCCAGCTCTGCTGACCTCGCAAGTCCTTCTCGCATCATTCCTGCATCTTCACTGATTTCTCTTCTCCTTACAGTTGCCCTCCAAGACTACAGAGTCTTGCGAAAATGCAGAAGATAAAATACATTCTTGTTGTCAAGTCGGCTTGTCCTTTTAACATATGGCACACAGAGTTTTGTTTCATCTTAAACTCAAAGCAACAAAGTTTAGCAGTCAGCTCTCATTATAGTATTACAGAAGTTGAAATTTTAGGCTCATTAAAAAATAGTGTATTTAAAATTCTATATAGATTCAAGAACACTGGAAGCTACTTTAAAAAAAAAATCAAAGGCAACAGAAAGACACAAGTTTCATACAGCCTGGAAACAATTCTGCCATTTGTTGTAAGCTTTCTAGTAACATAACATGGCCTTTGGGTTAACATTTCATTTCAAACCACTTTAAAAATATATGATTGCTCTGTGATTGTTCTGCTCCCATGGACATTTTCGCTGGAAAAAGTAAAGCCAAGATACATATGTTCTCTAGTCAGTGCTTACTGATTGCCTAAAACAAAGGGCAAAAAACCCAAGGGCATCAAAAGATGTTTCTAATTACTTTTACACTATTGATGAGAAGCAGATACTTACTCCCTGCTGCATAATTCCCATGTGCCAGGTGCTGTACAACTCACCAGGACATTGTCTTCCAAACTTGCTTAAAACAAGCCTTTATATTTTGACCATGTTCTCTACCAAGCCTGTACAATAGTTATTAACCAAACAGAGAGAATATGACACATAATAGAATGGTTCTGTTGAAATTCATTACAACTGTCATTCCTAAAACTTCCAGGTACTTTCTGAAAACATCCCCCACCTCCATTCCCATCACATTCATGGAGACTGGCAAGATACACCACTGCTAGGGAAACTTCACAGGTAAGCCTTACCCAGGTCTTGACTATAGCTTCACTTAGTCAGGAAAGAGAATTTTAGTTAGAATGATTATGCCCAGAAAGGTATGGAAAGATGGATTTCTTTTGAAGGCAGTATCCCGTATCAAATCCATTTCCACCTAGAGAACAGCTACTTAGAACATTTTGTTCAAACTGAAAAATTTCCAGCCCTTTGATTACAAAGGCAACCTGCCAAGTGAGAGTATAAAATTAGCACATTAGTGCAGTAGTGTCTTCCTTAGTCTGAAGACAGCTTCAGTTCCTCAACTGCGTGCCATAGTTTTACAGGGGTAACACTGAGCTAAGACTAACTAGATTCATTCTTTCCTACTCCAGAGACTCAGAATCACTTGAATTCGAGAATCACTTGAACAGCARTGAAATACAGATATCAAACCAAATTATGTCTACTGATGAAAAAGCAAGAACTGAATAGCAATAAGAGTGCGAAGGCAACCCTAGCACACAAGGAGAACCCCACTGCAACAGCCAACAAACACCACAGTAAGCGGGCAGCACCCAACCATTTTATCCCTTCCTGCTGCAGGGTGTATTGCAGCACAGGTGTTTCCCACTGTGGCTTGCAAGCGCCAAGTCAATTTTTCAAACCCTGGTTGTAACTGCTGCTCACTTTAGAAATGTAAGTTATTTTTAAAATGCATCATCAAAAAAAAGGTTAAATACAACCCTTTTCCTTTTATTCTCATGTTTGATAAACATTTCAGCAGGCATCTATCCAACTTAAGCAAGCTCTGGGTGCGCACCTGCTCCAAGCTTTGTCCCAGCTCTGGCAGCATGAATTAAATCTGCTGCCTTTATTTACATAGGCAATATAGTCACTGGAAAGGTTTCTCCTACCCATCTCTTTCAGAGACCCCATCGCATCTCCTCCTACCCCCTCCCCCAGCAGACACTGAAATCATTCTGCAAGCAACACTACTGCACCCAGTAGTTTCCATCTCTTGAGCTGAAACAAAAGGACACAGGAGGTATTGCTCTGGGCAACGCAGCTGCTGCGCGAGTGATAACCAGACAGGGCAGCATTCCACTGAACTGAGCTGGAGACGGTTGGTTTCAAGAGGAGACCAGCGTTTGCTCCTAGAGCCTCTTCGCAAGGGCTCAGGTAAGAGAACATGAAAACAGTCCCCTCCCCAGCAAGTTTCAGAGCCATAAGGACCGCTTCCAAGCCTAATTCCCCCAACACCTCACTTATTTGTTTTTATGACTTCTAACAATATTCTTATTAGGTGTTTAAGAAGTTCTGTCTTTATTTCTCCCCCATCCTCCAAAATAACTTCAGCAAGATGGGTACAATAAAAGACATCAGTTTGCCTAATATACTGCTCTCACACACGCTTTGAACAACTTAAACATTTACATCCATCCTTTCAAACCAGTAGCAGCCAGTCTTGGATTGTCAGGCAAAACGAGTGCTGCCCATCCCTGCTGCTAGACCAGCACATGGATGTTCCTTGCTCACTAGCTGCACCAGAGCAAACTGCAACACCTCCCAGCTCCACCACCTTTGCTTCTGTTCCAATAGAAAAAGTCATTTTTCACCCAAATCCACAAATATACCCCTAGACCTTTGCCAATTTTCAGACTGTTGGCGGGATGGCTGGATTTGTGCCTGCCCTGTTTGCACTACAAGGACAGCATCTGACCTGCACGTGGAGGACAGCTTTGTTTCACCTGAAATTGCCCAAGAAAAGAAATAAAAGAAACTGATCCCATACATTCACACTCCCAAGCAAATGTGTGGGGGGAACCATCTTAAAAACCAAATCAAGAGGACTAAAAACCCAGCCAAAATACAGAAGGAGCTAGAGCACAATGCAGCAGTTTCCCAGCGAGCAGACCCGCTTCTCGGAGCCAGTACGCACAGGAGGAAACAATTTGCCAAGCAACTCAGATCTTGGGCTGAAAGCCAGAGGACAACTCTGAAAAATCTTCCCTCTGCCACCAAGTTCCCACCAGCGAGCCTCTTCCCCAAGTTATTCAATACTCGTACAAAGCCTAACAGGAGAAGAGAGGCGATGAGAACTTCAGATGAGATCCAGCTGTACCCTCTCCAGCTCCCCTCAGCACCACCCAACTCAGCACACCCAACGATGAGCCCGAGGCTGAGTCTATAGCAAAAGGAGGACTCTTCAGAGCACTTGCCTTCCTCACTGCATCACAACTCACTGTTTGCAGATTTGAGTCAGCCAGCAACCCCGAGGTTTGCTTTATTCACAAAACGGGAGAGGAGACCTCCTCTCCCTCCTCTCCAAACTCATAGGATAGGCTCAGAGCTACTCATGCTAACTCAGCCTGAGCGCCCACCGCGTCCCCAGGGCAGCCCTGGCTGCAGGAGAGATCAGCCTTCTCACACACCTGTTTGCTCACAGCAGCCACAGTTCAGAAGAAGAGTGACACCACCGGCCAAAGAGACGGATGCTCCGCCAGGCTAAAGTGGGGGGAAGCATTTGCTCCAACAAGAGCAAACAGCGCCTTGAGGCTTCCACAGGAGAAGCTGAGGCACAAGTTCTTCAGTGATGCAAAAAAGCCTTGAGAAAGGAGCCAGAAAAGGCGAAAATATCCCTGCTATTTAACCACCTGAAAAGCAGGCAGACGCCATATCCAGAGAGGCACGCAAGTTTTAAAATAGGTTGTTAAGGGACAGAGTTCTGCTACATTTTTCCCTCCTTTAGAGCAAAATTATAACAAAGTAAAAATCATGACCACTTTCTTCCAGCCTGAGAGGGAACTTGGGAGAACAACTACAATGAGCTCAGGCACAAGAGAAGGTGTCTCTCCTGGAGGACAAAGCACGGTGAAAGAAGGCTCAGGAGCACAGAGAAGAGCGTAGAAATCCGAGCAGGGCTGGGTTAGTAAAAAAGCGGACAGGTAGGATCTAGAAGCGGTACACAAATTACAATGAAAGTGGGAGAAGCACAAATAGCAACTTAAGAAACAAACAAAAAAAAAAAAGTCTGAGGCATATTAAAGGAAAGCAATGTTTTCTTATAAGAGTTGAGTACAGAAACATTTGGGGCAAACCAAGCAAGCAGTTTTTTCCCCCCAGAAGTAGGTAATTTCTGGAAGGACAAGCAAGGACAACTGCAGTTTGCTAGGGTGGTCAGAGGGGAAAGGGATAGCAGTGAGCCAAGGTGCAGAGAGGAAACAACTTCAAAGCAGTTGCTGTGGGAGGTTAAATTAGGTAAGAGTGTACTTTGCTAAGAAAGAAAAAGAGCAGGTGGTAATTGGGAGCATCTCTATAAATGGCCTTATTCCAACAGGAATGACAGTTACTGCACAACGAATGTTTATAAAATAAAAAAGATCCATTTAAACCAGTGGCCAGAGCATAACCAATTACTGCTGTGATACAGGAAGCCAACAGCTGCAGAGACAAAGGCATGCTGGAGCTCAGCCCTCATGAGGCACACGAGGCCCATCTCTCTCAGAGTTTGGGTCTCCAGTTCCCTTCAGGCCCCTGTAATTTGCCATATATCCTTTGTCAGGCATTGACGACAAAAATAACATGAGGGAATGGGCTGCCCTTATTTCTTGAACAAGAAGTGCCAAAACACAAGCTTGGGACAAAGCAACTTATCAGCAAGAGAGTGCCCAAGTTAAAAGGTCTAACCCAGCTCGTCCGGCACATACCAGCATCTGCGCTAACAGTGTGCAAAAGCATTGTAAGTTTTGAAGGTGTTTACCTTGCCTGAGTCATAATTTTAAGTTTTTACAGCCAGAGTTTAGAAGTGATCTTGTGATATTTTAAGCCAGTGACCTTTGTTTAGAGTGTATGTCACTTTTAGCAGTATCTATTTTAATGCAGGCTACAACTTTTAGACTATACGAGCAGCGCAATGGTTTTGCATTGGATGGCACATCACTTTACTTTGCAGCACTTCGTTTTTAAGAAAAGGTTGCATCAAAATCTACCTGCTGAAACTCCCGCTCACTCAGCCACCACGTACTCATTACTCAGATGTACAAGAGCAGTTTCCCCCAAGGTTGGCTGGTGTCAGGGGACCCTTTTGGTGCTGGTTTCATTCTGCCAACCTAAAGACAAAGACCCAGAATTTGGGGCGAGCTGAGCTGTTTTCCCCACAAAAAATATCAGATATCAGAATAGGGTTTTTTTGTTGTTGTTAAGACTACTTAATCCACACGTTGAGCTGGGTCTGCCTAGCAACAAGTTGGAGTTTTAAACTTGTATCATCCTACTTGTGTTCCCATGGCTACTGTCATGAACAGTGTGGTGGCAGCTGCACAAATCAGCACAAGGGTCCCAGGAGGGACATCTTTAAGATTCCCAGACAGAAAACAATATCGAGAAAGTATGAATGCCACACCTGGTATGCCTGCCTGCCTTTACAGGTCTTTACCCCCACCCTCTCCCCCCTCCCRAAAGCACCCAGAGCAGCCCCCTCCTAGGGATGGAGAGATGTCAGCCAGGGGAACAGGCATGCACACTGCTATCTACAGATCATTTGCACTGACTGTTCAGCACAAAAAAAAAGCCTGGATTACAGATGCAGCACTTTTAGCTTCTCACACAGCTGTTAGCAACCTAAACGCAGAACTATACACAACTCCAGCCAACGGCACCTGCTATGTGGGGTAGATAGCTCTCAACACAATGTGGGGAGTAGGTGAAAAATCCTCCCCCATCCCCACAGACACGTGGCCAAGACTCAGACCAATGTTACTGATGAGAACAGAGGGATGAATTCTGTCCCCAAAGAAGGTGTGAAGTCAGAGGGAAGAGAAAAAACTTCACATTTCAATGTAAGCTGCAAGTAAAGAGTTGCTTCAAAAGCAATGCTGTTATGTAAACCAGACTTTCCCAGCCATGCCGCTTCAGTTCCTCAAGAGGGGAGGCTGTTTCCTACTCAGGAGAGGTTTTTCTTAGCCTTTATCCATCCCCAGTCCCCCTGTGGAACTAGAATCTCTCTTTGCCCTCTCCAGGGACTCTCACCAGGGAACAGTTAAGAGAGGAGGGCAGGTATCATGTCCCTGTGTGCAAGCCTTGTTTATACATATTCCTTAGGGATTTCTGAACCCAGAAGCCACAACTATGATTACATATTTGTTACGTTGTGCTTTCATACTACAGTTATAAAGTCTAGAAGGACACCAATTCAAGGTCACATACACTAATAATTATTTTCAATATTCAACTTTCAAATCAAAGTCTCTATATGAACTAAACCCCAACCTGGTAAGACATCTAGTCATCTAAAAGTACCTGCACATGCTATCATGACAGGCTATCACAGATACCTACAGGCAGCAGAACTGAAAAGCTGCAATAAACAGCTACATGGTTAGACTCCTCTAATTAGACAGCTACACTATGAAAACAAGCCATAGGCTCTCGCAGATTATTATTTGTGAAATCCATTCAGGTGAAGAGCACAGAGATAAGGGGAGTGGCAAGGAAGATTAACTTTAAGGCCGAAAACTCACAATCTTCTCCTCCTGCCCCTAATGGGGCAGGGGAGTATTTTTCTAGATATATACCTAGTTACACACACACGGAGTACATACGAGACCCTGCTGATGTTCCCTGGAAGTATCTGCATGATAGAAGGACAGGACTGAAGGGGGAAGCATAGACTAGAATTTCCTCCCGAGAGGGGATTTTTGCAATTTTATCACACTGCTGCAGCCTCCTCCCCCCAGAGAGGCAACATTTACCAATACTTCCTTTATGAAGTTCAAAGAGCAAGCTGCTGCATAGAGCTGAATTTTTGAAGATACTTGGAAAGGTAGGTTAAACTCACTTGTTTAGTCTCAAAACTTCACATGAGAAGTGAAGCAAATTTATTGAGTTTGACCTACAATACTTAAAGGCAGTCACATCACGATCTGTTGCATTTCAAAACAAATGGCGAGAAGGGCACAAAAGCAGCCCAATTCTAGAATATGCTGGAGAAACTTTCATTGCTTTCACTAAGGCTGAGCACATCCTCTTGCACTTTCGAAAAGCATGAAGAAGTCAAAACTTTCATACAGAACTATAAATTAAAAGCTTGTAAAGTTTAAAGAAAGAGACACCTAACCTAACATTCCTTACAAAAGCATTTTTTAAGACCAAGTTTAATTTACAAATCAACTTTGTATTTTCAAGAACTGAATTTCAAACTGTTCTTTCAAGTTTCAACACTTAAGAACGTGGGATTGCTCATCTTGTTATATCGACAAGTCAAAGCCTCAAAAGACAAGGTCACCCAGTGCAGAAAAGAGGTACAGACTTCCTAGGAAGGAAGCACGCTCTTTCTAACTACCCCAAAGTTTTCTTTTTGATTTGGTCTCTAGACTCAATCAGCCACTAGTCACCATGTCTCAACCTTACCTTACACTTGGAATGGGTAAGGCAAGCCTTGGCCATGACCAGAAATTGTTATACCTGACGGAAGCGGGGACTAGCATCAACCACAAGTTTCTGAGGAGCCAGTTACTTCAGATTTACCTGCCTGGCGCATATTAAAAGAATGTATATTAAAGTTACAACACAGTTAAAAAAATACATATGGATGTCCAACAAAGGATTGTCATTTATACTACTCTGAAGGTATGTGACGGGACTAGAGCCCACTATAAGCCGCATTATACAGTGCACCTTGATCACAGAGGCAAAGATTTCCGAGCTAATTATAATGACTAATCACAGGGAGCTCTAAGCCTTCACTTGGCCAAGTCACAGACCTAACTAGGGCTGAAAACAAGAGTTTTAAGAGCAACTCATTAAGCAGCAGGAACCAGCTATGAAGAACAAAGCACTCACTCTACCTAGTATTAATTCCAGTCCAGTCATTAATACATTTGTCAGTACATGAGACAGCTATTACCTCCACATACAAACACTGCATGTGCCAGGCAGGGAAGAAAGCCACAGGCTTTGGCTG
Organism: Oceanodroma leucorhoa; assembly: GCA_030449065.1. NCBI lineage: Eukaryota > Metazoa > Chordata > Aves > Procellariiformes > Oceanodroma > Oceanodroma leucorhoa. The sequence continues at coordinate 10,192,445 of JASVER010000027.1, read as the reverse complement.
CACTGAGACTTGTTTGTTTACTACAGCATTCAGGTTTGAGAAGGATGTTCTTGGTACTATTTGAATAACGAGAAAGCTCCGAAGCCATGCCTTGGAATAAGGTGGAGCAGGAGCTCTGCTCACCACCAGCAGCCTCTGCATCCCTTCACAGGGTGAGTGAACAGACCGGGTGAAAGCTAACTATTGAGCCACGCAGGCTTAAAAATGGTCTCCCTCGGGGGAGCAGCCCAGAGGTAAGAAAGGCATGGCACCAAATTAACGGCTGTGCTCCTGCTGAGGTGCCAGAGAGATAGATAATGAAGTCTCCAACTTGAGCACTACTCTTCTCCTTTTTCTCCAGGGTGGATTTAAAAAACAGAGGATAAGCTGAAGTGTCAGCATCCACAAGTCAGCTTCATCCTCCTAATGTAGGTGTAGTGGGACTGCACCCTCTCCTGCTGCGGTGACTGGACCAGCAGTACATACCGGTGACAGAACAAGATGAGACCGAGACTCACCCACACACCAGCAGAGCTGCCAGCACAGTAAGGAGGCGGCAGGAGTCATCTTCCCCTTCCCCAGGGCTGCTGGGGACCAGCCTGACCTTGAGAACCCCCTTCACTTGTACCTAAGTGCCTATGGGGTTGAGAGAGCCGAAAAAACAAGGTTTCGGTAACAGCTTTTGTTGGAGCACCTGTTGAGGAACTTCTCATCTGCTCTGCAGTACAGCACATACAGAGCGGCTGTGACTTGTGGAAGGAGGGCAAGACAAATACAGCCCATGAGGGAGTGAGGCGCTGAGCGGGCTACAACGAGGGGGAAAAGCTCCTCTTCTCCCACCAGAAAGTTTAACAGAAAACCCACAGTACCTAAATTTTCCACCACCTAATTAAGAAAACACACTCTTGTTGGGGACAATGCACATCTCCTCAGACAACAGTGAAAGGACCGAGGCACGCCTGGTTTATCAAGATAGTAGGCAGCCTCTGTCAGCCCAAACACATTGGGTATTAGTACATTATGGCTTGGTACTTCTGATTAGATCAAACATCCTCATAACTCTCCCTTCTTTTCCAAGGAGACTGTTGCATTAAGGGAGTTCCTGCATGTTGCGTTTAAGGCGAAGTCATTTGAGGAGATGAGATAGCTTTCCAGGATACCAGTATTTCCAGTTTCAGGAGCTTGGTTTTGACTCTTCCACTTGCTCAGATGGAGATCCCAAAGTCTCACCTGAAGAGCACACTTTTTTTCCCACCCCCTTTCTGATGAGTCCATTCACCTAAACACCATTTTCTCTTACAGTCATTGGGTACTCAGACTATTTGCAAACTATTAGGACTGTTAGGAGGAGGACTATTTCCAAACAAAGAAGCAGAACAAGCTGGCTGGGAGTTGGACTTGCCAAGTGCAAGTCATAAGGGGGCTTTTAACAACCTCTTGTTAAAGGGTTACAGTGTAGAGCAATAGGTGCTTCTGCTGAGAACCCTGCGAAGTAGCTGAAGACACAACCTAATGAAATCTGGCCTTTACAATCAGAAGAGAAATACAGCTATTGTAGGGGAATCAGCCACCCAGGGGCTGTCCCACTATTATACTTTCACCTTTGATCCTAAATAGACAGAGGGTGGGCGCATTTTAACAGCCAGAGTTGGATGGATGGATGCACCAGCTTCCTCCCCTAGAACACGGCCACGCCATCACTTCCCTATCAGGCATTCCAGATCAGAGACAGCAGAGGCTTTTTTTTTTTTTTTAACCCATCTTAGACACAACTACACTGACAGTTTCTGACTACATTGAAAAGGGTTGTTGGTTTCTTCCCCCCCGCCGCTCCCCCCCTTCATTTTTGGTAACACTGAAACAACACAGCCTGGGCTATGAAAGAAGGCCAGGGAATATCAAGTGTTTGTGCAGGAGCACGCAGAGCACAGCTAGTGTGTGGACGAGAGAAGGAGCTCCTCAAGGATTAGCGATTTTCTGGCAGTGAGCACCTTCCAGTAGGCTCTTTTGCACCTAGAGGTGAAAGCACTACAGAGTATTTCCTTCCACCATTTTTACTTTAACTGTTACAGTACAACAACAAAAAACTGGGAAGTAAGCAGCATTGCAAACAAGGGATTGAAGTCTCCCAACCGACACACATTCCAACTTTGGATCTCTACAACAAGACACTCTTGAGTTAAACCAGCTTTTGCTCATCTGTTTCCACTGGAAATAGCCTCGGAAGCTGCTTTCCAAAGATGACCAACACAACTGATGTTCAAAGGTACAAGATGTGGCTTGTATTTTTACTGCCATGACAACAAACGAGGGAATCTAAAGGTGTAGTGCTATGAAGAAGAAAGAAAAGCTCACCTGCCTTCAACCCATGTCAAAATTCAGGAGAGACCATTCTCTTCAGGGAGTTATTTAACACTCCTCAAAGTTATGGAAGCTTCAATTTTTACTTAAATTCACTGGCTGTGTTAAAGTGCTCACTAATGTTTTCTTCCTCCTATTTTCAATGTTCCAATAGCATAAATTAATAAGTAACAAGTAAAATGGTCAAGCACAATATCAGTGCTTCCCCATACGAAAGATTTTTATTTAGCTTTAGGATATGCAATGCTTCCTTCCACTGAGTTTTTCCATTACCAGGACATGTGGGTTTCATTTGTATGGATTAAAAGAACCATAATAGTTTTCCCTCTTCAAAACCTTCAATGTCTCAGACGAAGAACTCGCAAGAAATGCTGACCTACTGATACCAGCCTTTGTTTAATGCACAGAATTTTCAGCTGGCAAATATTTGACTCTGAGCTCTAATAAGAGATGAAATAGGAGAGACAATAGCAATTTTTCACATCATATCTGTGAAATCAAGGCCAAACAGTGAAACACAGCTGAAGTGCAAGGTTTACTGATTCTAGTGAGCTCTGGCATGGGATTTTCAGCCCAAAAAGTTTTGCCTGTTCTTCTCCCTAATTGAATTGTCTTGTTTAATAAACACATTGGCRGTGCAAAAGCCTTGCCTTTACTGTACAACTATTCTTATTACACAAATAATAAGAGAGGTGTAAGTACTACACCAATAATAATAGAGGTGTAACTTTTTTGAGAGAATAAAAGAAGTGGGATCAATGCAGTAAGAACTTACTTTCCCGAAGTAAAGTGAGATTGGAATAGTTAAGAAAGATAGCAACATTAATTTTGGCAAAGAACCAATAGGGTCTGCCAACACATGGAATAGGCCTTGCCACTGTAGAGAGATTTACTAAAGGCGCTGCGAGTAAGGACCACCTCCTACAGAGGATTCCAGCCACGAGCATTTTTACAGTCAAAGAATTACATCAGGCCCTTCCTTGGCCACTGCCACAGCAAGTTTTAGCCACAAGGAGAATTAAAAACTTGCACCAAGATATTTTAATCCAGAATAAGAACTTATTTTCTGGTTCTAAGGATTAAGCAAAAACAAAGAAGCACAACTCAACCATTTTCCTCATACTTTGCACAAGCAAGGGAGAGACAATACTCYCTATCCTCCTCCATGCTAACTGAAAGGTGCCGAGGTCCCTTCCCTCCCTAAACCTAGGCAATCATTGAGGAGACACTCTCTTCACCTTCAGGCCATACCCATTTGCTACTGTTTTGCTCTTCTCTGGCTATTTAATTCATGAAACCCAGACCAACATMCCACCACTGCCTTGCTCTACCTCTCTTTTCTCCCACAGTCTCACAGATAAGGATTTCATAAAAGCTTTCCTGATTTTATTGCTCTTTGCTACAGCTTGCATGTGGCTGAGAAGTGAAATAAAATTAAATGCTTTCTCTGCCCCTATGCATGGGACAGAGGACACCCACATAAGAATGCTGATGTAAGAATCAGCAGTTACAGATATACCTCAGCCAAACCCAAGGTATAACTGAACATTTAAGTTAAAAAAAAAAATAATGCACACAAGGCCTAGTCTGTGCCATTTTCCCCTACACACAGCTAGAGCAGCATAAGCCCTCCGCATTTTACCAGCCAGCTAATCTGAAGGGGAAAGCCTCCGCAACACGACACCAAGCAAGCTTCAAGCTTCAGGATCCTCTGGTCAACCAGTCCCTAAAATTTCTAGTGAGAAACAGATATAGCATCTGTGCACTCCGATAACACTATTCCATTGATTTAACTTTGAAATTACCAGTGAGACGGGACAATTTAACAGTTTCGGTCAAAAGGTCTTAGTGCAGCATGTTAGGCTTATTTAGGGTTTTCTTTCTTAAACATGGAAACAAAAGAGGCATAACAAATAAACACAACGTGGCTATTTAGCCTTCAGGACCCAGAAGAGATGACAAAATTCAGGGAACAACGTTGCATTGCAAAATTATTCCTGGGTAATTCCACAGGCCAGGAAACCCACTCTTCAATACACAAGCAGACAAAAGTTCACCTCAAACTTGTTAACTAAAAAGTATACTTTAAAAAAAAAAAAAAAGAAAAAAAGGGAGAGAGACCAGGAAAGGAGGATCCGATGCCCATTCAGGTCATCAGAAGACTGATCATTTACTTTGGGTGAATCTACTAAGAGCTTGCTATATTACACTGTGTACTTAAACCAGAGTGCCTGCTGATGCTGTGTTGGGGTATATATTACTCAGGAAAAAAAATTGTTTCTCCACATCATGCACTTCCCCCTCCCTTTCACTCCACACTGCACAGAAAGCAGTAACCTTTGTATAGGTCACCGTACATCTATAAGTTAAAACCAGAACAATGTATAACTAAGCACATGATTGTGAGGAAGGGGCACATAGTATTTTTTTCCATCTATTACGTTAGAGAAATGAATTGCACAAAAGAGTGTAATTCACAGGGGTGACCGAAAAGCCCAAGTATTGTTGTGATACCTGGCTAACAGCCAGYGTGATATGCGTTGTGTGTTACAGAAAGGTTGCGTTTGACCTACAGATTGAAAAACAGTGTCAACTGCTGCCTAACTAACAGCTCCCCCTCCCTCCCTCCCCCCCACTTTTTCTCCTCCTCCTTCCCCCCCACTCCCTTCCTCCTCCTGGTCAACCAAGGAATGGAGTTCCCATGTGCCAAGACCTTGTATCTTATTTTGTGAAGAAATGAAGGGAGGAAGGAGTGGGAAAAAATGATTCGTAAATGGATACAAGTAGTATTGAACTTAAGAAAAAAATYGTCTTCGCCCCCTCCCCCCCTGAGACAACAGTTAAGAACAAACATATATATTTAATAATTAAAAAGGCATCCAACATATTAGTGCACAGTCTGAGGGCGATCCACGAGAAACCTTTTTCCTGAATCCACACAATAGTAACTCTCAGGATTATTCGATAAGGAGACACCGTCACTTTCCACACCATTCTTTTTGTTTTAAGGCAAGAGGTGCGGAGGATTCAATTAAGTTTGGGCTGGGTAAAGGGACAACTCAGAACGCTAGGATCTCCAGACAGGAGGAGGGTTTTCGCTAGCTTCAACCTCCACTTACAAAAGAACAATAAAATAAAAAAAAAAAATTGCTTAGATTTCAAACTAAGGAGGTCAACAGCCTGTCTTTCTATACACGGAGATACATCAGTACTAACGTGCTTCCAGCACCTGCCTTTCAGCACAGCCCCAATTCCTTTGTTTGCTCAAAATTTGCTTCCATACCACTTTAAATTAGCTTACAAAGAACCGCAGCAGAATAGCTGGAATGTGAAACATTTTTTTTTTTTTTGGAGGGGGGAGGCGAGCAGCTTCTCAGGAGAGAAAATTAAAATACAGACCCAAGTCGCTTCTAAATACCTTCGAAAAATTACATTTACAACTTGATGCTTTCTAGTTCCACCCCTACCACGGAGCCCACGGACACAGGAGTCCAGGAGGGGGTAAAAAAAAAAAAAA
>JASVER010000027.1:10125258-10185772 GCA_030449065.1 Oceanodroma leucorhoa | reverse complement strand
CGCGGCGGCGCTGCTACATCCCCCACCACGATCGCCCCGAACTTTGAGGCTCATCCCAGCCCTGCGCTGGGACTCCGTTCAACCTGCGCTGCTGCCTGCGACCGGCCCCGCCTCCCCCCGCTCCGGCCCCTTTCCATTGGCTAAACCTACATTTTGGGAGGCCAGCCCGCCTGCCCATTGGACGGCGTTTCCTGTCCATCGTGGCGGCCCGGCGCTTCCGTTTGCTGGGTTAGGTGGAGGCGTATCGCCGGGCCGTACGTGTGAGGGCTCCGCGATCTCTCCGCCCAGCGATACCTCTCCTCCGAGGGCTGCGCCGGAGCGGAGAGGGGGAGAGGCGGGTTCGCACGCCCCTGCCGGAGCGGCGCTCCCCGGCCCGGCCCGCGGAGGGGGCGGCAGCGGGGTCCGCCGCCCCGCTGTAAACTCAGCCCCGGGAGGAGGGTGGCGAGGGACTACTTTCCCTCCCTCCTCCCCCCCCCGCGGCGGAAGGTTACGGCGTGGTTTGAATGGGATTCCATACAAAGCCCCCGTTGCCCGGGGGCCGTGGCTGGGGGGCGGCAAGGCGGGCAGGGTCTGGGGGCGGTTGGCGCTGGGGCACTGTGCTCGACCTAGTCGGGACGGCCCCCTCCGGCAGGGGCGGCTGCTCCGCGGGGGGAAAGAGTCCTCCGAGAGGTTAGGGGAGCCCAGCAGCCGGGCGTGCCCTGAGGAGAGTGGGGGGGCGGCCCGCCCGGCCGGCCGGGAGCGGCGCGGTGGGTACGGGGCAGCGTCGGGGGCGGGGGAGGCTCACCCTGCCCGGGAGCGGGGCCCTGAGGAGGTGAGAGCAGCCCGCCGGGACAGGCACCACACGGACGGGGCTCCCGGGCCGCGGCCCAAAGCAGGATCAGGCCCCGTCAGCAGGGTGCGCCCGGCGGGGTGTCTCACACARTCACAGGGAGCCGCTGAAGCCCTTGCCCGGGCTGCGGCAGTGGTCGCCCTGGGGTCTTCTCAAGTGACTCCTGAGCCCCCCCTTCCCCTCGAGGGGCTCTTCTGCCGAGTCAAGAGCCGCTCTTTGGGCCCAGCGTGAGCGACCCACCCCACGCCACGGATTTCCGTGGCTCACGCCTTGYCAGCGAGGCGCCTGGCTCCCCGAGCGGCCTCGGCGGTGGGGCTGGGGGGCTCGGGCGGCGGAGGAGCCCCTRTAGCCTGCGGAGGCCTGGCACGGCACAGAAACCGTCCCCACACSGCTGCTGTTGTAAGATCAGGCTCTCGGAGTCGGGGACCGCAACATCCGACGCCTTTGTGCCTTTCCCGAGTCTAACCCGGGAGCGTGCGTGCCGCCCTACCGCCGACCTCCAACGGCAGCGCTCCCAAAAACTGGGACGGAGCCTGGGCGAGGGGCGAGGGAAGGAAACAAAAGGGGAAGTGAGACCACTTTTCCTTTCCTTGTTGCACGAGGCTCCTGTCGGCAAATCCTGAACGCTTCAGGGGAGGAATCGGCTGGGGGGAGGATGGGGATGGGGATCCAGACCCGTCCTGACAAAAACGGGCAACAAAAGTATACAAACTGCTCGCTTTTATTTGCGACTTGAACTGTACAGCGGAGTGAGGGAAAACAATACATAATCATGGAAAGCAGCTTGTAGGGTGTGTCTTCTATTTTCATTCAAATTAACTTCTGTAGCAAGTTTTTTTTTTTATTGGCCCGTGCAATTAAAAGTGCAGTTTGACTAGCAGCGGTTATCTCATATCAGACAAACTGTCCCCAGCCACTCCCCTCCTCCCTCTGCCATTTTAATCCAAGAGAATTTGCACAGGGGGAGGGGGAAAGAGCTGCTGAGGGAGAGCTATGGTCTCTAGTACTGGGCTTACCATTCCTTTTCTATATTGTGCTTAAAATTATCAAAAATTTCATTTCTAGGTAGTAGTTTAGAAAGGGTCCTCCTTAATTTTCATACACTATTGCTCCGTTAAAATTAGGGAGATACCTTTTTGAAATGTATGGTAGTTTCTTGCAGCATACTGACCTCTTTACAATATTTACTTTCCCCTCTATAGTCAGTATATGTGTTGTGTGTATATACTGACAGATGCATAACCAGTTTCCTTCATGTACACCTGCATGTACCTGTGAATATTCATTCACCGCAGTTATTTATTTACAGCACAAAAAATAGGTTTGTTTACACTATGTAAAAATAACTTTTTCTAGCTCACAAAACTAAATTTTATGATGGTGACTCGTGATCCCACACTCTTTAAAAATATCAGTTCTAAATCAGGGGAATAATTAGCAGTGCTCTTAAACCCCAGCACTGACAGCCACAAATATTTCCCAGTGTGAAGTGCATTAGTTCTTCAGCACAGAATACATTTTCATGATAGACAGGAATGCAAACATGGCAGAGTGTTCATTATCCTTCTCYGTACTCCAATATTTCTAGTCCAGAAATGCAAGGGCAGGAAGGGAGCACCCGATTTTTCATTTAAAAATGAGATTGAGTGAAATTCAAAAGGTTTTTCAGTCTGCTTTGCAGGTCCCAACCCTGAAAAAAAAAAACATGGCTCACCCAAGAATTAGACTGAGGCACACCTGAGTATTCGACTTGAACTTGAACCTGAGACCACAGATGTGCTTACACCAAGACACGTGTGTACGGCTTTGCAAATCGGGGCCTAATTTTGGTCTTCCTTCACTTCCTCTCCCTCCCTCCCTCCTCCTCTCTTCATAGCCGTTACCCRCTTGGGCCCCAGGATTAAAATCTAAGTCAACCATCTAAAATATTTGTAACACAATTGCACTCCTTTAAACTGTTGAAACGACATTTACTGCCAGCACATCACAACTGTTTGCCTTTCCTAAAGCGGTGGCCCCGGCCCTGCCCCTCCCGGGAGCGGGGTTGAGCAGCACCATCCCACCGGAGCGGGCTGGAGGAGCCGCGCGTCCCCTGCGGCCCCACCTCTGCTTGGCAGCACCGTGAGGGATGCCMCCCGTGCAGAAGATGAGGAGATGCCCAGGAACAGGAGCGGATCGGTGCCTTCTCCCCTGGGTGCCCAGGGGTGCGTGCGTGTGCAGTGGGCACGTGTGTGTGTCCCCAGAGCAGGCAGGCTCGGGGCTGTCACCGTCACAGACAGTTTGCACCTGTCACAGCTGCTGTCCCAGGCCAACAACACCCTACTCATCCCTGGCAGGGCTGCTTTTCTTTTTCAAACCTTTCTGCAGAGACTCATGAGCCCTGAACATAACATCTCTGATGCTGATGGAGCTTTTTGGTTTTAACCATTGAGAAATTTTTTCATGTTTGTTTTTGCTTCCTTAACAGTGGCGTTGGGTTTCTTTCTGCTTAGGCTAAAAGCCTGAAATTTTGAGAGTGTCCCAACACAAAGCTACAGATTTTGGTGTTGTTCTTGAAGGAAACTTTGAAAAAAATTTTTCTGGACATAAAGAAAACTCTTCACAGAGTGTAGGCGAGTGTGTACACAGAGACAGTACACAAAATACAGAATTGTATTTTATTTTTCAGCAGCAACAGTGAATGCACTTTTTGCAGCCTCTGACTCCTGCAAATACCAAAAGAGCAACAAATTCTACTCCTCCGGCTCACACCGCTTGCTCTGGAGAAACCCGATGTTAAAACCTCATTATTTTTAAGTTCTGCAAGGAGGGGCAGATGAGGAGGAAACCCCATGAGCACTAAGAGAGCCTCTGGTGGGTACAGGGTCTTGTTTACTTGGATCAATACTTCATTTAGACACGTTGGGCCGTGATCCTACACGCGACTGCGCACACCCGTATGTCCTGCGGAGGCTCATCAAGCCATGTGTAAGATCAGGAGGAGTTTCATATACGATCTGTAGCAGACTGAGTCACATAAAGCAAGGATGGCGTTTTTCCTAGCCCCTGAGCTTGACTGCAACTTCTGGACATTACTGTAACATAATGGCTAACCTGTTCAGCTGTTTAGATATCAGAGCGAAAAGGGGGGAAGAAAAAGTCTTTTCCTTACAAAGACGGTGTTGCTGTTGTGTGTTTGCTGTAGCCTAACAGGTTGGACCAGGCAGGACTGTCTTTTTAAATAATTTCGTGAAATTTGGTTATCTTTGTCAAGGGAAAAGCACCTCTCCTTGCCAACTTTTAAATGAAAACTTTTTATTGTCATTAACCCTGTCAGTCCCACAAGTAAAATACAGATGAAGTAGAAACGCAGCCGGGATGCCCAACAACTAAGCAGCCTTCATTCCCCAGATGAAAAGCAAAGTGTCTTCTGCCTCTTTCTCGGTCTCCTCCCTGCCCAGGTGAGTGTTTTGTGCCTTTCACCAGGACAGCAATGCTTGCCGTGCTTCCCTGGGGCTGCCAGTTCTTGCAACAAAGGGTTACAAGAGCTAAAACCATTCCCGTTTGCCTGAGTTGTAAAAAGCAGCGCTCACCTCCTGTGTATTTTATTTTCCTTGAAAACAGACACACTAAAAATGCTTACCCCAGTGAGAATGTGCCGGTGTGTTTACACGAGCACATATATATATGTATGTATGTATATACACACACATATATTTGGTTACTAGTAGTAGAAGGGACAATTAATCACGCTCTAGACTGATGGTTTTTAATAGTGAAAGGCTATTAATCAGGAAAATGTTACCCTTTGAACAAGATGTTTATACAGTCAACACTATGGGTTGTTTTTTTTTCCCTGGTGCTAAGCTGCCTGCTAAAGCAGAGCGGAAATTGGGTTTATAATGTCTTACATTAGAACTTCGTGCTCCAAGTTCGAAACAATTTTGGCTGAAATTTGAAAGGAACTTACGGGAGTTGATGCCTGGGTCTCTTTGGTTTCAAGGGGACCTAAGTGTTCAAAACCCAAATCGCTGGAAGCATTTGGAYGCCTGAAGTCGTAAACAGACATCATATGCAAATTTCAAAAACACCTCCTTCTGCTGAAAAAATCTCAAGGGACATCTGATTTCATTTTAATGTACCTAAAAGACCTTAAAAATCTGTCCCTAAATCTCCAGCGCTCCTTTGGAAATTTGTCCTTGGAGCTTTTCAGCCTGAAAGCTGCTTTTAGAGAAGGCATAATAAGGCAAATTTTAATCCAAACTTTTATTTCCCACTGGAGAGAATGGCTCATATCCTGTAGCGAGTGGGAGGCCAGCGGAAGAAATACGGTGAGGACGGTGGTGGGAGTGGGAGGGTGCAGAGAGGCAGCTGGGGCTGGATCGGCGGGGGGAGGCAGGAGAAGGGCTGCTGGCAGCTGCGGGATGAGCATGGCRGAGCCAGGGGAGCTGCAGCGGCAGAGGAAACCCCGTCTTGGCCTGGAGCGGGGCTCCTGGCTGGCCCAGAGRGGAGGCACTAAGAGCTGGCCTTGGGAGGAAGGAGAGGATGGGATTGAAATCCTGCACAGGCAGAGGCTGGCGATGCCAGGGAGAGCAGCGGGACAAACACACGACATCTTGGCGCGGGCAGAGTTGCAGAGAACACCCTCTCTATCCCAGCGAAGTGTGAACGCAGACCCCAGTGGGTTTGTTTCAGCGTCTGCACTAGGAACTATTTCACAGCTTGTGAAGCTGAGGGGAACAGAAGTCACCCACCTGTACACACTACTGTCAGCATCCCCTTAGCAGGGATTCGGCCTCTGGGGCATAAGGCCTTTCCCGCCACCCSGGGTTGCTCCCACAGGACTCCCCTCTCTCCTTTTCCTCCTTGGGAGCTTCTCTCAGCTAATTAAATTTAAGGCTGTTGAGGAGCCCTGTTCTCCCTCAGCTCCCCCACCTCCCCAGCCAGCGGGGCTCCAGAGCGGGGGCACCCCTCTGCAGGCAGCACCCGGAGCTGGCGGCCCCTCTCTGCCCCCCACCCTGCACCCCCAAGCAGCCCTGAAGAGCAGCTCAGGAGGAGAAAGTGGGAAGGGACAGCAGTGAGAGGGGGTGAGACAGGAGCTAGGCTCTGGTGTTATTAACCCCTCCGTAGCTGGTGCCTTCTCACAGAAACCAAGCCTCATATGAGGTGGGACAGGGACCTTTCCCTTCCTGAGGAGGAGGCACATACCAAAATCAGAGTAGAAAGCCTCAGCTGGTGAGTTTGGTCCACTCAGTTCTGTGTTTAAGTAGATAATCTCCATATCAGAAGAGAAACACGAGATGTGAAGAGATTCATCACTCCTTAAAAAGACAAATGGGGAAAAAAGATTTCCTTTTTGGGAGCCACTTCATCATAGGAAGGATTGCAGCAAGCACAGCGCTTACCTGGGAAGATACTGCTCTCTTTTTATAAACTTATTTCATTTCTCTCCATTATCACCTTCTCAGCAGCGGGGCAGCCAGCACGCAATGCTAGAGTCTGTGAGGGGAGACGGAGTTGCAGGGGACAGCTGTCATCGTTTTCAGGGTGATGGGGAGTCAAATAACTTAATTTTTCTCACAGGAGATTTCAAACAAGAAATGCACACAATCCCTTCAGGGAGCTCTTTGTCACAAGACCTAATGGGAAAAAGCTTGGATGCTGTACATTAAGAGATCCAGGGGTTTAACAGTGGATATTAGTTTTTAGAGCTTTGCAAGGAATACAATCCCATGTGCTTCAGCACTTAAATAAATCTCTTTTTTTTTTTGAGTGAGAGAAGAACCTTTCCCCAGGACCAGCTACTCGCATAGTGCTGTGACATTACCKTTGAAGAATGCTGCTGGCGGCATGGCTAATGGACTAAAAGAAGCACTGGCCGGATCCAGCAGGACAAGTCCTCCATGTGAGACCCTCCAYGGTGGCAGCTTTCCAGGGGCCCGTGTCGCTGGGATCCCCCGGTGGGAGCAGAAAAGGCAGCCCAGAGAGAGGTGTCCCACCTTTGCAACRTGGCAGGCAGCCCCCCGCCTGCACCCTCCCACGGAGGCACGCTGGTGGCCGGGGCTCCAAGGGAAACCCTGCAGCAAAGTCCCTCAGCCAGGCGGTCTCCTGCCTCCCGGGGGGTCCTCTTCACTCGCCTTGCTGCTATTGTGGTAAGCCCAGCAATGGGGAAGAGAGATCCAGCTGAGAGGCAGCTGCTTGCTCCTGAAATCCTACCGAAAAATCCCCGGTTTGACTTTCTGCCAACACAGGCCCCTTTACTCCACCATTCAGCCCAATCTCTTCCCATGACATGGGATGATTTTAGGGAAATTCAGCCAGGGGTATCCTACAGGGCCTCTGACCACTGGCATTCCCACGGGAAAGAGAACTGTTAGAAATTAATCTGAAATTGCCCTCAGAACATGTAGTCGTAGGTTCAAGCAAACCTTTGTAAGAGAGTAAAAATATATAGGTTGGTATGTCTTTACACACATGTGGGAGTGGAGAAAATCATCTCATTCACATCCTTCTGACGTACGTGGGGATCACTCTGCTGAAATCCCTGGAAATTCCCTTTGTTGTAAAACCAGTACAAGAAGGCTCAGGCCCAGTGTTTCGGTAAACACACCCCTGAGGTGTAGCACAACTCRTCAAGACTCTAGTGCCAACCTTTGATTTTACACTCTCGCTTCCATTCATTCCAAATGTAATCTGGAAATCTCAAATGSTAGCTATCTCAGGGGGAGGAGAGAGAAATCAAAGGTAGTTCCTCACTGCTATTTCTCTAAAGAAAACCTGYAACACATGAAAATCTGGAAAAGAAAAAAATCAACAAAACCTCAATTTGGCATCAGGTGAGGGATTAATCGCCAACTAAAAGAAACTATTTTAGAAAATGYCATGATCTAGTATCTCTTAAAATCACAATTTTAAGAGAGATACATTCCTATCTGCCCTTTTCCTTATTAAACACCAAAAGCRCCAAATACTGATGCGTTTCCCCTACCTCCCCACCAGCACTGAGCACAGGGGATGCATGGTGTTTCTCAACRGACAACTTGTTGGTACCCTCTCACAGCTGCTGCACCGCTGGGATTCATCTCAGGACACCAGAAACCTTGCACCAAACTCTTCACTCATCAGACAAAATCTTCATACTGTGGTCTTCCTCTTCTCAGTTACATCGGTGTGAATCTAGAGTCTACACTGATGCGAACCTGCTCAGAGGCACTGGAAGGCTCTGGATTAATRTCAAGCACAGGCATCTGCCTCCTGCTGTTTCTGTGCCTGTGGTATCAATAGTGATTTTGAAAATTATTATTTCTGTACAGGCTATAATGACTTAGAAGGAACAGTTACAGCCTGTTGTGCAAATGTGAACAATACTCTCTTTTTTAAAATGTGGATTTTTCATACGACAGAAACTAATGGCCCTTTCAGAGCAGTTATGGTCTATCTTGTCAATTTGGTTTCTATTCATGCATGCTAAGTGAATTTTTATAGCTGAACTAGGAGTCCTTAAAAATGGGCCTTATACTGGAAATGCAGATGTGACTTACTGCGAGTTGTGCTAGGAGAGCATCCCTGCCCCTGGGGAGCCAGAGCCAGTAAATCAGAATTCCTTTTCTCCGTGCACATAACACGACTCGCAGGCACTCTTTCATCTGCACTGAGAGGCAGGAAGGAGAGGCAGAATTAGCCCCTCATTACAATAATGTTTCTCACACTTTCTCCAGCTACTCTCTGCAGGCATTAGTAGAGGGGCCCCAGCTGCCAGAAATGCTGAACACCTACATCTCCAGTTAAAAGAAATCAGAGAGCAGGGTGCTCAGCGGCTCTGAAAATCAGACCCTCAGAGCTTTAAACAAAGGCTTTTATACTATTAAAAAAAAAAAAAAAAAGAGGCAGATTCACCTTGACTTTACTCTTTACTGTGAGATCTTTGTTGTGAAAGAAAATTGTATATTTTCCGGACTATCTGATTTCTGTTACGGCTTCCTCACTATAAACTGTACTGCATACATACTCACATCAATACATTTACCTGCCTGCTTCACAGCTGGGAAGAAAATGAAGCCGTCTCAATCATCTTCACATTCAGCAACAGAGAAAACTGAGTCTTTTCCCATTCAGTGCCAATTAAAATGGGAAATGTGGATAATCTGATCTCCACTAAATATTCCACTTACCTACACTGTCCAGAGTGGACACACCTCCATTGCCCAGAGTGGACACACCTCCATTGCCCAGAGTGGATACACCTCCATACTCAGTGGCAACCTGAACCTTTTCTAAGACTGGAAAAAGCAAGAGAATAGAGGCTATACAATCTTATTACTTATTTATTTAAAATTATGTAGCCATGCCTCCCTTCATCTCTTGGCTCCTTACCCAAAACCTGTGTAATGTGCAACATCACAGGGCCTGACCATCAGCAGGCACAACAGCTCTGCTAAAATGAATGCATTTATACTGATTTACAGCAGCTGAGGATCTGGCACAGTATGTCCAGGGAATATCTACCTCTCCAGAAAATAGAAATGCTTCTGACAATGTCTTCCCAAGGTATTTGTCACAGATCCCRTGCTGTAGTGGAGTAGGACCCCTCCCCACCCCAGCTTCTCCTCCTGTCTCCATTGCTGCAGCGAGTGCCTAACCACCTTGTCCTCATCAGAGGCTCTCGTCTGAAAAGGCATGGAGCCAAACCTGGCACAAACCGATCAGATATATACAAAGGAAAATCTTGACAGCATCTGTGAATAGAGTTTAAGAGAAAGGAACAAAATAATACCACATATGTTAACAGATTGAAGTGGTAGCTATGGTGACCACGGGCAGACAAAGAACAAACCATTTTGACTGAATTCAGCCAATTCTTTCTGACAACAAACTGCAAGTATAAAGCAAACTTTTAAAAATCCCTAATGAAATCATTATAACAAATCCATTCACCTCTGTTTGGCTTGTTTGCTTTTTAAATTTCAGTTGCAGATATTACATTAAACCTATTAATCATTGATGTAGTCAAATACTTTCCACCAGCTAAAAATGGGGATTTTCTCACTGTAAAAAAAAAATATTTTTCATTGTTTGCATTTTCCAAAAAAGAAAAAAGCAAGGAATAGTTATTGTAAAATGACAGGCATTCATAATTCAGAGCATTTTCTTGTGCATGAGAGAGTGTCTGGGTTTTGTAGAATAAAGGCTTGTTTATAAAAGTTGGATTACTTTCCCTATCCTGATATGCAGCGTAGCTATGAAAAATTACTGTCCTGTTTATTGTATATTACAGTGTCAAACGTCTCAGAGTCTCTTTCCTCCAGTGTGCCAGCCACTTCTTTCAGCCTTACGGAGGACCTGACGCTCRGCGCTCTCCCATGGACGGCTGGCTGGTTGTGCCTGAGGGAATTGAGCCGAGGACGACATGGGAGAGCACAGAGCTGAGCTATCGAGGGACAGAAGAGCTGCCTGCTGAGAACCAGCGCTGGAAGTACGCGGGCAGGAGATGGGGAGGATTACTCCAGTGCCAGCACAGCATAAGGCTGCTGAAAGCGATGTGGAGCTACTTGCTTGCTTGCAAACTCCCACCCCAAGAGGCTTGAAGGGGCCAGAGGAGGCTCCACGGTGAATGTCACGGTGGAGACTCCGGCATATCGTCTGCTGTGGAGCACCCCAGGCACACCCCGACGGAGACCCCGCTGCCTGCGGCCGCTCGGATTTACCCTGGAGACTGCTTCAGTACAACCAAAATGAATGATGCTGCCCCTGCACCCGCTCCCTCCACCCAGCCACACGCGCTGGGTATAGTTTCAGAGCACAACACAAAATCTTACTTCTAACCTGTAGAAAAGCTGCTGTCATTTCCCTGACTGAGTGCTTAATATTTAAMTTGGTGTGTTCAGTACCTTCTGCAGACTGTAAAATTCACAACAATAYGGATTTGCAACGTAGCCGTGTTTTTGATGTCAGGAGCTGTAACTTCAAATTTCTGTAGTGCACGGACACTCTCAACTCTGCTCTCGCATTTTCATCTGCTGAAGTTCATCGTTCTTTAAAGAACAAAACAAACAACAAAGCAAACTAGCACAGAAGTGCCCACCATTCAAATGCCGCTCTCTTTATCTGTCTGCTGACTGAGGCCCTGGCTTAGCCTTCTGTAAATTGAATTAAGTTCCCAGCTATGCCATCGCTGCCTGCGTGACGAGGGGCACTTCACCGGCTGGCTCTGTTCTTCTGTTCCCCATACGCTAAAACTGGATCAGCTTTAAGGCCTTTCACTTCTGCCTGGCGCGGCCCTTCCCTGTATTCTCCACCCACCCACTTCGCTTTCGCTCTTGCCAGTGCAGCGGGCAGGTCCTTCGGGACTCTTCCTTGCCCCGTGGGTACCCCAAGAGCGGAGCTGAGCGAGGGTGAGCACGAGTGCTCCCTGTCTTTTGTAAAGGGAAGGCCAGAGGAATAAGCATTCAGTCCTGCACAGCCTCACCTGCTCAATCTGTCTGCTGTAGCTGAGTGCAGCAGGAGCACGTGGAAGGGGGAAAGARGAAAAAAAAATAGCACTTTTTCTTTCGGTATTGCCTGGAAACAGTAAAGAAACGGTTACTTTGATTTTATGTGCAGTAACCCCTCACTAGATGACTCCTTACAGCAMGTAAATATATTCACCACAGAAAGAACACTGATGTGGCATAATCTGTGCGAGAGCGGAGATAGCGTGATGCTAACTGGGCTTTATTGCTGGCTGAGCGTTTTGCATGGAAAAGCAGTATATAACGTGGCTGTGGGTGGGTGAGCAAGTGAGCATTTACACGAATTGCGAATGATACCACTCCGTGAGTTGTGAACTGTGAGTCAGATGGGCACGGGCGTCTCAGACACATCAGAAATGCCACTTGCCCTTTTCTGTGGGTTTTTAAGTTAATCCATGTCACATTCAACTTTCTAATTCAGAAAGCAGAACCGGGCTGTGGTTGGGGGTACCGGCAGTGGAGATCCTGGGGGGAAACAGCTGATCCCAGCAGCCGAGGCGATAGGTGGTATTAAGGCTGAAACCCCAAATGTCATGCAATCACTCCTAAAACAAAGAGGCGACGCTCACTTCTGAAATGCCCACCCTTACCATCACAAGAACACGTTATTTATAATGTGTGTATTGGCAGGTTGTCTTGGACAGAAGAACAAAAAGAAATGAGCTGCCGTCTGCAGTTAACCTCCCATTCATACATCACTGTGTGCACCCGGTGGTTCAAGGTTATGCAAGTTGATTGTGCCCTCATTAACGAGCAGTGTTAATTGGTGTCTATCCCTCATTGAGATAAACATGTATATTACATCTTCAAAGTACTGAAGGCTGTGAAGGAGCTGTACAACATACAAATGTATACGGCCCCTGCGTAGGGAACTACTGGGAGAGACTGCGCTGTGAAATGCTAGGTCTGATTTAAATCCGCAAGCGGTTTCACTCTGGGCAGCCCACGTCCCTGCAAGAGGGCCTGGCGCTGCCTCGAGGACTTCTGCTGGCAGAGCTCTGCCGCCGTCCCTCCGGCTCCCCACGCCRGCCCTTGCCCCTGAGCGCTCTGCCCACAGCCCACGTTTCAAGGTGGAYCAGCAGTGATTTTAATTTCCCTTAAACCACCAGGCTGTAAACTCTGGCCATCAGCAGCTCGCAGGCAATTTAACCGTCCGTGTGGCAGGGCAAGCAGAGGCAGCAGGAGATGTTGTCCATCCCCATATAAACTGCTCCTGCTCAGGAGTCAGTGGCAGGGGAGCTAGGTCTGCTCCTGGTGTCCCCGTCAGCTGCCCTAATGGCTTTATCCAGCCTCCTCCCTCTCGCTTTCCCCTCTGCCCAYGCGCTGGCGTGGTGCTAACTCGGGACGAGCTCAAGCACACAGATCTACCAGCCTCCCCTCTCCTGGTGAGTGACAGAAGGCAAGGTCTGAAACTCGCACGTCGTGAAAAGACCTTTTATTTTTTTCCCAAGAGCTGCTGAAAATCAGCACAGATAAATACCCTGAGCCAGGTCATAATCAACACACAACATGGACGCAAATATATGGATTAGAGAATTACAGCAATTACATTAAATAACTTACTGGAAAAATTTCATTATAAATGCTCAAAAGAAGAGTCCCGCRTGTCTCATAAACGAGCACAAGTCATGCCAGACCAGTGTAAGAATTTACTAATAAAGTAATATTTGATCATCTAATTAACAGAGCTGTTATCTCCCCATAACAACTCRGGGCTTAGAGCTTTTTCTCTCATGTTTTAAAAAAAAGTAGCATCCGACAGACTTTTCTTTTCTTACTAGCATTCCCTTGAAATGCAGTTGTTTACTTCAGGCCTTGAAGGCCGGATTAAGAGAAGAGATTGTTTGCTTTAAATTATACACACAAATTTTATTGTCRTTGCTTCTGCCACTATCAAGCTATTTAATAAATGTCAAAGCTTACCAATTGCAAAAGTGAATCCAGAAATAATATTGAGATTTTCTCTCTTTTCATGGAATGTACTTGCAGCAGGCAGCATTAAAGTGCTTCCAACTTTCATAGCAACCAGGAGGAGCAGCTCGTGAGTCAACCCAAAGAGGAAATATATCATCACCCAGTGAGTCTTCCAGATATGCAAAACCATCCATGTGTCTACGGCACCCAGGGAGGAATTTTTATAATATTGGTTGTACTCAGCAGTTTATTGCTGCAGTTCTGGGTGTGGGTGAGTATCTTGGTGACTGGGACTGTGATTGCCCCTGACACCACGGAGCATTTCACACCGTGGCTCTCATGCTCCTCCTTTTCAAAACAGGAAAGAGACGAGACATCTTTTTTTGATAGCTGCTGGAAAGACCCAACTAAGTCCTCATGGTTGTACCTTGAGTACTAGCGTTCCTCTCCATACTGTCATGCTCACCGCATCAAGGAAAAGGTAGGGCTCTTACCTCAGCTTTCTGGAGTTCCAGTCCTTCTGCAACTGAATGAAAACAAACAGAAAGAAAAAGATAATCATCTGCTTCATACATTTTCTTGCCTGTGTAAATTATGCATCACACGCATTATAGGAAAAGGAAGACGCAGATTTGGAAATCAGTTGTGGGTTCCTCCATTTTTCTTACAATCATGCAAGTGTTACAGCTGTATACACAGGGGACTTTCTTTTTTTYGTGCAGCTTTACACCAAAATAAAGGCCTCAGTTGTTCTAGTTAGTGATTAGGCTCAATGTTATGCCTCTGGGAATGGGAAGCACGGGGACTCAGAGGAACAGAAAACTTAATGAGTTCTTTATCTGAAGAAGGGAAAATTTTTCAAAATGTTTTCCGGAGCTCACAGGAGGGATTTGGAGGCTCTTCCCTCTTTGGGAAGATGCAGCTCTTCCAGGTGAAAAAATTATAACCCTTGTCTGTTGAGCAGCAGCCCCTCACCAAAGGTTTCCTTGCCCTCTGAGCCCACAGCTGAGCTGCCATGCACATATTCTCTCACTGGCTAAAATGAAGTCATCTACCCTTTTACTAGATCTTTTTACTAATATGGCTCATACTGGAATGTCTCCCTGCAGGACTTGGGATGCACAGTGGGATCACTCAGAAACCAATCTTTAGTTGCACAACAGGCTCTGGAAAGACAAAGAATACGGCCAGTGAATTTGTATGCACTCACCTTGGAGTGGRGCTTGCAAGTGGCCCATGAACCAGGCTTAGGAGGCTCCCATTTTGGACAGGCTCCTGTAGCCAGGGCTGACCCAAGAACATTGGAGCTCAAAATGGAAACTCCTCATAGGCCAAAGGGCCAGGGACCCTGCCCAGCACGAGCAAATGGAAAATATTGTTCTCTGGAAATATCTTTGGGTGTTGYGGGGGTTTGGGTTTTTTTGAGATGTGAATATTTTATGTAATGGAGTAAATAAAAACAAAACCCAACCTCAGAGTTGCTTACAGAGGAACTGGGCAGCTGGCAGAATATCAGTGAGGCTGGTCAGTGGCTCCCACTGTCACCCCAGTGCTGCCACGTCTGCGACACCTACCCAGGGAAAAGCCACAGAGCCCAGAGCTGGCCTGCCCGGCGCTGGAGCCGTGGCCAGCCCCAGCTACAAAGCAGCTCACCTAACAGCACCCCCTGCATCCCAGGACCCTGCCATCGCTGCTGCTGGGACTTCCAGCGCTGAGGAATCTTGTTTGGTAGGRCCACCCATGGGCATCTATTGAAGATGACCCTACTGCCAGCTCTGTCTACACTAGGAGGTAAAAGCTACTGGATATCTTATTTTATGTCAGTTCAGATGTCCCTAAATAAGTGAGCTCTGCCTGGTGCTTCCAAGTGCACTCAAGCCTGCACATAAAAGAGGACAGGCAAAATAATAATGTTGCACAACGCTGAGAATAATAGAAGTGGTCACCCACTGTACCTGGGCTGCTAAGAAGCTCTTTTGAGTAAATGAAACACAGAGCACAAGAGAAATGCACACATCATACATGATAGTGTCTCCTGGGCTGCCTTATACCAAGATGAAAAAGAAAAAATTACCCACATCATCTATAATCTGCAATGCATTTGGACAGAGGGAGGCCAGCCTTAACCCAAACCATGTGCATTTGCCTTTAAAACCAGCATCATCGGGGCTTAGCCAGCCTGTGTGCCATCCCGCCTGTCCTGGATTCAGTGCTTCTCTCCCGGATTCAGTGTTTATCTCCGCATTCGCAGCTGAATCACTCTTGCATCAGCAGCATCACTGTGGGTAGCATTCCCTCTCTGGGGCGTGCAAGTGGCAAGACCTGCAACCAGCTCCACTCGAGCCGGCAGGATCTCTTCCAGGATGCCGTGTTGGACTTCTGCAGGGCCTTGTGCAAGTTGTTGGGTTTTTTTTAATCCCAAATTAAACCTTAAGCTTCAAAGGCATAGATCTAGGGGGATGTCTTCATGCGGATACTGTCTTTCCTGGAACAAAGCGTTTAATTTTGTGGTGAGCCGGAGTTGAAGACATTTGTATTCAGATCCTTATTTAGGCTCTAATGCTTTTTAGTATTGGATATAGGGATTTTAGACTGGAAATGGCACTCTYGACTTTTCTATCACCGCAAACAGACAATCAAAATTTAAGCTGCTGTTTCTTTTCCAGCCTTCTTATGATGCTCCCAAAACTCTCCCAGAAATTGTAATTATTCTGCCACATCTACTCTACTAAAAAAATTTATTCTGCTCTGTGTTTTCCCCCCCAAATTTCTTCTCAAGTAGAGAATAAAATCAAGGTTTTAATTTATAAAGTGGTTATCAGCAGCTCAGGTTTTACTTACAGTTCTTTAAAGGGGGTGGAGGGATGCTAGATGAGTAACATAATAGCATGTACTGTGGGGCAACCTCCAAGCATCATTTTGTATGGGATGTCCCATAGTAGCCCTGTCCTTTTAGGGTTTTTTATCCTTGCTGATGATAACAGTAATGGTTCTAATAATTTTGCTGGATGTTAAAAATAGACATGATCTAGTCAACGTTCATGTCACTCATGCCAGCTCACCTCACTGTTTGCAATCCTGTCTGAACACAACAGGACTTTGTCATCTCAATGGGCCCTTGTAGAAGAGCCCTCGCTTTTAGTGATCTCTCAGGGCTCTACRAGCTCACGTTATGCTGTTGTGTGCCAGTTTTAGGTATAAAATAGCTAAAAACCATGGAGATGTACATCACTGGGCTCTTACGGAGGCAAGGGCAGAAGGCACCTGCAGGTTCCAGTCCAGGCGCAAGACCACAACCCTCTAAGAAGTGCACCGACTGAAACTTCCTTCAAAGGATCAAATGCATTTAAATTCTCAACTATGCACAAAAGATATGTTGAATATGCACAAAGGATTTGTTTGAATCTCAGTTTATTCCCRAATTTGCTCATCTTCTTTTTGCTGGTGGTTTTAGGAGCAGCAGCTTTTGTAAGCTATCCAGCAAAGAATTCGTTCTCAAGCGTACCTTCTGTGCAGGTGTGCTTTTGGTGTCCATAGGGTGCCATGCACCTCCTCCACTCTCAGGTGTGCAGTTTTTTTCCTCAAATGTTTGCACCCGAGCTGGGATGCACGGGCAGAGCCTCCCACTCGCAAACACTTAGTTCCCAGGCATGGAGCCCGAGGCCTGGGAGAGTTTTTTTTCATAGGCTGGCATTGTCCTTGTCCTTGAAAAAAAACCAAACCCACRTTAAAGATGAGCTGGAAATTTGCTGTACGTTCCCTTTGCAGAAAACAGGGACTTCAAAAAATTGGGGAGAGGGGGAAAAATCAAATGTCATTCCCAAAAGGCAACAGACAACAGCCATATACATGGTTTCACATTCCCTCATCTAAAAACAGTTAACAAACATCCCCAAATAAATAAAACAGACAAGCCCRTTCAATGCTTTTAGATCTGGGGAATACTGACAAAAAATAGTTAGGAATAATTTTTCATATTCTCTGAGTGTGGGTGCACATTGCTTTGGTAGCAGCTTTCCATGAGCGCTCCAGCTAACAAGCTTGCTGCAGAATGATCTTTGAGCAGCGACTTTTAAAATAAGCACTAGAAAATATTCCTCAGAAGACAATTTGGAATAACTAAGCATAAAAAAAGCCACACTGGACACCTAATTTAGGAGCTCTGATCATCCCTTCAGCAGCTAGAAACATAACACTTCATCTGCTTGTCCAGTCAGAACAAATGTGTGTAACTCACAGCTAACCGCTCGGTAAATTATCACTCACCAATATCATGTGCTGAAAGTCAGAAAAGTCGTAAGTGAGAAAGACCAAGTGTGTGTTGGGGGGTTCCCTCGAGTAAATTATTTACTATGAATTATTTACCCAGCCCTAGATTTTAATTGATAATTTTTCCCTTGATGTGCTCCGTATAAAGGAAATGTTAGCATTAACCAAAGCTAATCCACRGTGCAGTTGGGAAGGGGATTATTTTGCCAATGATTACTTCCTTTAAACATGGAATTGGGATCAAAGCAATATGGTTCTGATTTTTTCCTTTATTTTTAGCTTTGTAGTATGGTTCTTAATAGTAAGTTACCGCTATGAGCATGCTGTGAATTTCCAATATAGCAAAGCTTTAATAATTTGCAGCCATAATTGTTCCTGCTTCAGTCTCCAATTCAATTTGGTGTGGAATTCCCATCTCCCAACACAAAGCTTAACTCGACGGTATCTGTGTGAGACAGACTATGAAACTAGTCTGGTATAATGGACTTCGTTAAGGGATAGGCAAATTATTTTCAGCTGTAATCTATTTAAAATGGAAAAAAGGCCTTTTGAATAAATATTTTTCCTTCAAAAGTTATTAATTTCTGTGGGAAAAGGGAGATGGTTATTGTTGCTCATTTTTTCCTCTGTTTTTATAAAAGGTTTGAAGATTATTTTCTAGTTGAATTATTTCTTTGGTTGAAATAACAAATATTTAAACCAGGAACGAAAACAGCATCTTTTTATTTTACTGAAGAGTCAAAATGTGCTAGGAGCTTTCACGTTTTTGCCTGCCCAGCTGTAACCTCTTCTGATGCTAAAAGCCGGGCTCCCAGGCTGACAGGACGAGCATCACCCACCTCCAGACCTTGGCGGCCATTTGTCTGCCTACGTGCACATTTGGTAGCCTCAAACCATTTTTTAGTCAAGCCTCAAAGTAGCGAGCTGTTTGATGCTAGCACAGAGATCTGGTTTTGAGAGGCAGCCTGCACTGGCACAAGACCCATTAACTCTAACCTGAACCCCATACAYGCACAGACTAATAACAGGTTGGTGGAGAGTCTTATTCAAGCCCTGCACATAAGAGTAAATTACTCCCCTGATGAATAAAAGCCATTACTTAGTATTTAGCATCATAGCAAGAAGCCTCTTCGGCCTGTTCCTAACAGAGATGTTACAGTTAATTTAGTGTAAAATTATCACCTGCTGTACAATAAAACAACAAACTGCAGTCAAATAATCTCTTAATAAATGAAAATGTGTAATAAACTGTGTCAGCACCGCAGAGACTTGGCAAGGCTGAATACCCTAAAGGTACCAATCCAAACAAATTCACCATACAATAT
The DNA here is from genome assembly GCA_030449065.1 of Oceanodroma leucorhoa. NCBI lineage: Eukaryota > Metazoa > Chordata > Aves > Procellariiformes > Oceanodroma > Oceanodroma leucorhoa. The sequence goes on along the minus strand of JASVER010000027.1, from coordinate 10,166,948 downwards.
ATGGCCTGTGTCATTTCTGGTTCTTATCAGAGATGATTCATCTGGGAATCCTTGGCATTGAGTTTTACCTCTAAAGGCCAGRCAGTTATTACAATGATATAAGTTCTGCCACATTAATTAAATATAATGCCTGTAAGCCCCTTTATAGGGGTCTATAAATTTGCTGTAAACATATGCTGTAGATGGGCATAGGTAATCTACAAAATGTAATAAACATTCAGTCAACTTCCTCTCCGTTGCAGAGCAGGGAGAGAGGTCAAATKATCGCCGCACCAAAAAATCCACAGTCACCCAAAGGTAAGCCTAACGTCGCTTCTGCCACGCGCTAAATATATACATSTATGGGCAGAACCCCAGGTCTCTGTCAGAGAGGAGAAGGCAGAGGGAGCACAAGCACAGSGCGCGTGAGTCGGCTGCAGCAGGCAGGAGGATGAGCGGCGGCTCCCGCTGCCTGCAGCCTGCCGGCTCCCACCTCGGTGGACGCGGACGATAAAGGCACCCCAAGTCACTGCAGTTCAGCACAGTTCTTCCGCTGGCATCTTCTGACTGCAGGAGAGCAGCAGGTATGTTAGGTGTTGCTAAAAATCTGTCTTGCACTAAATGCTCCCCCTACCTGGTATGAAGAAAAGTAAGAGAGGAAAAAAAAAAGGGAAAAACAAAGCCAAGCGAACAAAAGCTGGGTAACACTTTTTGCAGTCAGCCAGACCCAGACTTTGAGTAGCTTGTCAGAGGTCCAGGCTGAGCAGAAATCACAGATTTTCTACTGCATTACTGAGAAATTTAAGGAGGAGCTTCCCCATCCCCGTGCTGCCCTGGGAAGAGGAAGGCAGGCTGCTCAGCGGGCAGGAGAAGAAGAGGTGTTGCCTGACCAGAAGTCCAGCCCACCCTTTTGGAAGCCACAAAGGGACCTTCAGGCTCTGCCTTTCTGTGCCCTGACCCCAYGCTGGCTGCTTTAGCGAGCGCCAGGAACTTGGTGCCCCTCAGCCGCGCAGGTGAGAGGCTATTTGCTGGCGTGCGGAGCAAGTTCCCTTCTCCTGGAGCTCGCCCAGGGCACGTCTCCAGAACCTCTGACTCCCAGCCTCTGTTCTTGGAGAGAGCCCAGGGGAGGTCTGCAGCGCAGGCCGTTCACACTTTCACACTGTACTTGTTCTTGTTTTGTTTCGCATAGTTCACAAGGCAAGAGCAAGGGACAGCCCGTGACAGCTGAAAACGATGTAGGGTCAGGGCAGGACACAGCAGGATGCAGCTACCTAGCAGAAATTTTAGATACGAATCACTATCAGGAGCCTTTTTTTCCCCAGAAACACTAGTCAAATTGTGAAAAACTGAAAAATTACTTTTCTTTGTGTGCAGTGTCTCCTATATAGGTATTTCTGATCCCATTCCCACTAACGCAGCAAAGCCCATAACGTATAATAGAGTCCAGCTAGAATAACGGCTTCACTGGGGACAAACTGAGCTGACTGGCACCCCACGCCAGCCCATTGAAGGGCTGCACGTGGTGCAGGTCAACACTGAATTCAGTCCGTTGTGTTAGGCATCCATCCACTAGCTCCTTTATAATGCAGCCCTTGCTGGTACAAACGACCCTGGTCCATCGATATTTCCAACCTCAGTCTGGTACCATGGGCAGCAGGAACGACCCTTCCACTCAACTGGCTCACACCTATCTTCCAAACCATTGCTGTTGTCTTTACATAGGGAATTGTGCCCCAAAACTGCTTAGGTCCCCACCTCTCCACGGTGCCTTCTGCAGAAGAGCTATGGAGCAATTTCTCTAGGGCTTTCAGGATGGGGAAGGAGGCTGTGCTGATGTATAAATTTGGCTGGGCGTCTGGAGGCAAAACAGCACTATTACAGTCCTTACCTCCAGCAAGATGGCCAGCATCTCTTTATACATCCAAGTTCCTGGCTAGCAGATTGACAGGATGCCACTGGAGACCCGTAAGAGGTTTGGGTGCTGCTACARGGCTGGGTGCAACTGCCGCGTGGGTGTGAGTGGGGAAGAAGGTCCAGGAGCCCATGGGGTAACCACATCAACTGCCCCACAGCTCTTATGGGGCACGTACCACATGAGGCAGCACTAAAGGTGGAACAAGTCCCTCACATGGCTGATAGACCCCTCCCCACTGTTAAATCAAAGGGGCCTTCCGGCGGGTGGCTGTTTCCCAAAGACAGGACCACCCAACCAACCCATGGCGGATGCTGGACTTGTGAGCCATGAGGGCCTCCATGAGTGGGGCTGGGGGCATCAGTTTATTCACGTCACACCACCATGATGGCGAAGCACACATCCAACACAGCTCGCCCCTGTATTCTCTCTAAAAGGCTGAGACCAATCATTTAAGAACAGGAAATTAAAATGACAACTGGAGGAGACATCTCCTYCGCCCAGCTCCCTCCTTGGGAAACTCCGTTCCCGTATAAACATCCTCTAGCATTAACCTTTCTGGACAACATCCTCGCCGAGCAACGAGAGCAGAGCCTTTTCTTCAAATTGAGTTAAGATGAGCAAAAGATAAATAGAGCATTTTTCCTCAATTACATCAAGCATTTTTAACAGACGGGATTATCAGRACATGCCAGCACCTTCTGGTAGCAGGAAGGGGCTGTGCAGCAGTGGGGCTGGTGGCTGCCGGCRTCTGCCCTGCCGGGGGGTCTCAGCTTCGCCGGGGGCGGGCAGCCCCAGCCCCCTCGGCTGCGGGGGCCAGCTGGCCTCCAGGCTGGCCTCGGGGGCAAACTGAAAGGTAAAATGCTCTGCGCGTTAAGCCAATGCTGAGGTTTTCCTCGCTTTTAAGAATGTTTTTGATCAAAATGGTGAAAGGTTCACTCTTCTGAGCAGTTTAACAACYGCCCCTCACAGCGCAGCCTATGTCCTGTCCTACTGCCCCATGGCCGCGCGAGCTCGTCAAGGTAACAACAAAAATAAAAATAAGCAGCACAGTGAAAATCTTCCCCCCCCCTCCCCCCTTAAAAGGCTGGGAACAGTCTATCCACCCATTGTTATTCATCCAGTGTTTGCGAGGGATCCTGCCCAGCCAGCAGTTTGAGGCGGGCAGGCTGCCGGCCACCAGTTCTCAGAGCCGGAGCAAAGAAACGGGCCCGAGTCGCCTCCAGCACATTTTGCTGGGAGCGAGGCTGTCTGAAGGAGTGGAGAAAGGGAACTGGATAGTCAAAGGCTGAACATAATTGTTCAGGCTTTCGTTATAAAAGGGATGGGGAAGCACTCTCCCAACACGAGATGGGCCGGGCCGAGGGCAGCGTTGATACCACTGAGGCGGTGGGCTCTGCCCAGCTCCCATGCCAGCGCGGCAGCTGGGCCCAGGCGGGGGATTCCTGTAGCTTCTTCGTATGTATGTTTTGCAACCCTGGGAGGTTTTTCCTTCAGGTCTCATCTCCCAAACACACATGTGATAACCGAGCTTTCCATAAACATCGTGCTCCCAGGAAAAGCCAGAGAACAACCCAAATGTAACCTCACAGTTCAAACCCACAATGTGCAGAAAGGGACTTGGATGTGTGTTTTGGCCTTTACAAATTATTTTCCTTCTAAAGCTAGGACGGAAAGAGTAAAGTAAATGGGTTTTACAATGATTCTTGACCAGAAAACCGGAGAGGTCTTTGGGCACCTGGGAGGGGACCCTGACACCCTGCGGTGGCTGTGCTCTTTGCTTGGCTGCCCAGATTTGCATAGGGGAGATATCTATAGCTGCTTCTCCTCTGGCAGATGAAAACCGACAAGTCTATTGTCTGYGTCTGACACAAAGTAGAAGTTGCCAATAACGGGATGTTATAGAAAACCTCGTCGCTTCTGAGGCAGGCCGAGCCTGAATCAGCCTGATACCTCCAGCCAAGGGCAGCTGATACGACACTGGGATCCGGCCACCAAGACACCGCTCTAATCAAAAGGACATCACAGCGGCGAGACTATTGATCCAGCTCGCTTTGTGGTCCCCAACTGATGTCTGACAGGAAGCGCTGCCTGTCAACCCATCCACCACAACACAGGAAACAAACACCTCAAAAGTGAAGCCAACAGGCAGAGCCCAGAGCGAAACTGCCGCCCGTCGCCGCTCCCTGCTCACACCCGTGGGCAGAGGAGGTCAGGGACCCACCGGCTCACCATCAGGCTGATCACAGGCTCGGTCCTTACAGGTAGCAGGGCTATATGTACATCCCCACATCCTTCCATCCCTCTGYGTCTGCCGGCTGGCTGCTAAAACAGTTAAACCGCCCACCCCGGTATGGTTTCAGTTTATCACGTATCACGTACAGCCCTCTCAGTGCTCKCTCTCTCTGATGATGTTCACTTTCCTCAAAATGTCACCTTATAAAAAAAACTTAATTTGGCTGGGGGAGGGAGTTTGGTATTTTTTCTCAGTTTTTGGGGTTCGTTTCTTTTCCTCCTTTTTTTCACCAAGCAAAGTCACTTTGGCCTCCTATAATTGGAGGGAGAGAAGGGAGGGGATCAGTGTGGTCCAGAGTCTTGAACTCCTGTTAAAGGCAGAAAAGGAGGGACTGTAGTTTCCTTATTCCATCCCAGAAGGGCCACCCTGTCTGTAAGGCCGGTGACTGTACGATTTGACTGTGTGATACTCTGTCAATGAAAGGGACGGACCACTGCATGCACTTCTGTTCTTGCTGCTGTCACCAGGGTGTCCACCGAGTCTTCCCTTCCAAACAAGATCTCCAGCCTCAGCATGTCCCTTTTTTTGTATTATGAAAATGGCTATTAATATGAGTATTATTGCTACTGGTACTTCAGTTTGATGTGAAATTAAATACCTAGTTTGGTACTGAACCACGATGTTAAGGTTTTTAATTAAAATTGAATAAAAATAGAAGAAAAGTTTGAAACAAAGTGGTGTTTGAAATTTAGACTGTTCATTTTTAATTTTCTTTAGCTTTCAGCCATTTCAATGTCATTGAATTTTTGCATTTTTTGTGGAAGAAACCCAGCCACTCCACTTATGAGCTGTAAAGCTGTGCTGGGTTTCGCTGGGGTAGAATTAATTTTCTTCACAGTAGCTAGTAAGGGGCTATGTTTTAGATTTGTGCTGGAAASAGGGTTGGTAACACATGGATGATTTCGTTATTGCTGAGCAGTGCTTACACAGAGTCAAGGCCTTTTCTGCCTCTCACCCCACCAGCGAGCAGGCTGGGGGGGCACAAGAAGTTGGGAGGGGACACAGCTGGGACAGCTGACCCCAACTGACCAAAGGGATATTCCATAACATACGGCGTCATGATCAGCATATAAAGCTGGGGGAAGAAGGAGGAAGGGGGGATGTTCGGAGTGATGGCGTTTGTCTTCCCCAGTCACCGTTATGCGTGATGGAGCCCTGCTTTCCTGGGGATGGCTGAACACCYGCCTGCCCATGGGAAGCAGTGAATGAATTCCTTGGTTTGCTTTGCTTGCATGYGCGGCTTTTGCTTTACCTATTAAACTGTCTTTATCTCAACCCACAAATTTTCTCACTTTTACTCTTCCGATTCTCTCCCCCATCCCACTGGGGTGGAGTGAGTGAGCGGCTGTGTGGTGCTTTGTTGACAGCTGGGGTTAAACCAYGACAAAAGCTAAGAAAAATAAACAAGCAAAGTTTCACTTAGCCTTTATCTGTTGCCAAATCAGACTGTGCCTTTTGCCCAAAGCACAGTTATATTACAGCAGAGATGCCCACGTAAGAAGGATTTTCTTATAACATCCGTGGCCATCGCCATCACTTAYGTCCTCAGACAGGATTCACTTTACTTGTCCAGGATCACTTTGCTTTCTGTTTTGCCCAGTCCTGTATTTTTCCTTCCCCYATCAAAGGCAAAACCCTGTTTGCGCAGGGGCTTACCTCTTACATCAAGGGCAAGCAACAAGGGCAGCAAAACAGCGTGACTTTCCTGGAGGCTAGCTGCAAAGGAGCGGGGACCTCCCACCCCTGCCATCCTGCCAGGGACAAACACTGCCCAGCAGCAATTCCCCCTTGGCTGCCGGAGTCCTGCCCAGGGCACTGGCATATGTAGGACCATACCGTACTCATATCCCCAACTTCACAGCCCATATTGTRCCTTCCCCCTTTCTGGAAACACCTGCTGAAAGACAAGTGTGGAAGGGAGACGCTGGCAGCCGTTTTGGAGTCACTCCTGATTTACGCCACCACTACAGCTGATTTAGAGATTTCTATAGGAATGGCACTTTACTCCTGGTTGCATTTGGTCCAGCAAGACTGCTTGGATGGAGACAAAGAGACGGATTTGGGCCTGTATTATGGTGTCATTATTTTGATAATGACTTCTGCTTAACAGACATTTTTTTCCTCTCTGCTGAGTGCAAGCCTTACACTGAACCAAAAGCTATCCAGAAGTGCATGAAAATGCACTTTATATTTATACTTCACAGAAGGACTCTTTCCATGGTCACCTTTGATAGGCTACATGGATAGTGCTCATTCTATTTTACCAAAGACCCTGTTACGGTAAGAGAAAAGGGGGATGTGTTTTAAGTGATGTGAAAGCTGTTAAACATTTTCACCAGGTCTGTCAAAAATTCACATACATAAAACGAAGTTGAAAAAAAAAAAAAAAAGAAACACACACTTAAAAAAACCCTACAATCCAGTTCCCAGGCTACTCAGTGCTGCTTTGCACACACTGAGCCATCAGGTACAGGCATAGCCTGTACTGTTCAGCCAATAACTTTTTCTTGAATCAGATCTGAGTTTCCTCTGCCTATGGCAGCACACCAGTATTGCTGTACAAACTGGGCAAGAACAGCAACAGAGACCTCTGTACATGATACACCCATATAACCAGAATTATAGAGGGTGGATATTGTAGAAAGAAACCAAGAAGCAGGAGAGACCTACGTGCACCCTGGTTTTACCTCTGCCCAAGATGGTCACCATTGGCACCATGGTTTGGGCTTCTCCCTGGTTTGAGTTGCTTTCCCAGCTGCATATTCTGGGCGTCACAGACGCACCCAGGGGCTCAGCATCCCGAGCACTGCACGCCAGCACAGCTCAACAGCAGTGGCTCCAAAGGGGATGTAAAAATTTATTGCTCAGTAATTAAAACTGAGCTCTCRCCTGGCACACAGCTAGAAGATGGAGCAGGGGAGGCTGCTGCGGAGGTTTATCTTCCTTGGGGTGCAGCTCACGAGGGAGAGCACCCCCCACCATGCTGCTTTCTGAGCCCTGTGCCYGGCGTCAGGGCTGCAGACCCAGGCGCAGCCACTGCCCATAGCCAGCGCTGCAAGGGAAGCCCCTGGGGCAGGCCTGGCAAGGAAAAACAGCTCCATGAACAAGCCCTGCTCACATGTGCACAGCATGGATGTAACCCAACAGCAGCGTAACCAACAGAGAAACAGCAAAGCAGTTGCCCCAGGGTTGGTCCAGAGAGAGAAGGGGAGCTGAACTCACTTTTACCCTGCTTAGTAGCGAAAAGAAAATCCAACTGCAGTCTCTCTGCAATAAACAGCTCTACAGTTTGCTTCTGTTCCTTTGCTCCTTTTCCATTCTTTATGGTCCTTGGTCCTCTTTTTCTTGCTTTGCCTGTCCAGGTTTTCCTCTCAGTGTAACCAAGTGCACAGCTATTCTGAAACCAATTTCTCCTCTCCTGGGAGAAGAGAAATATAAAAACACAAATTTTCCTCCCTCAGTTCATCTCTCCTCTCTACTTTCCACAGATTTCCATTTCCCTTAACCCTATTTTTTTTCTGCTGAAAAAGTCCCTCAAAACAACTAGTCGTCCTGCCCTCCCCCTCTCCCTCCCACCTCCCGTTTCCCRGTCCCTGCTCCTCTCCTGCTTCAGGTTTCTTGCCTTTCATCTGGTTTCTCTGCACCAGCTGCTCTCTCCATACACACAGCTCTCCCTTCCTTCCCAGCCTCTCTTCTCTGTTCACCCTATCATCATTTTTTCACTCATGCTAATTAGGCCCTCGGCAAACAYCTTCTCTGCCTCCCTTCCCCCTCGCTCCCTTTCCATGCCTTCCTAACCCCCCCTGTCCTGGCATTTTCCCCTCCGGGGCTGCCTTTAATACCCTTCTGGGATAAAGAGGCCACCCAGCACTTCCAGAGGTCTGCATGGGCTCTGGCAATCCACGTGAAAACACCCTTGCTCAGAAAGCTGACCCGTCCCCAGCCCCACGTTTATGTGCATGTCGGCCACCCTGTGCAGCTCAGCACCAGCAAGGAGCCACCATAATTATGATCGCCCCAACTGGGGCCCACCAATTAAGAGAACGAGGTCAAATCATTACCAGCAGGTCAGCCCGCCAACGCCGTCTCTGCAAGCGCAGCCGTGCCAGCTGCCTTCCTCCCCCGGCATCCCCAGCTCCGCATGCAAATTCCTGCACCACGGTCCCAAATCACGACTATCCGGGGTCGGACACGCATGGCTGAACTGCACCCGAAATGCCAGCTGCCAGGAGGGGCTGCCGAGGTGTGCGCGGCTCTCCCTGCAGAGAGGAACGGAGCCGGACGGGAGCATTTCATGTCAGAGCTGCTATTCATGCCACTTGCCCTCAAGGACATATGTTATAGCAGCAGCGTAACTTATAAACAGAGTCTCGCTCTGCATCCTGGTGGCAAGTTCCCAAGTCTCCAAATAGCTCAGGTCGCTGACAAATTGTATGATTCAGATGCCAAAACCCCAGTATCTGGGTCGGCTGTAGTCAAGAAGAGAGGAGAGGAGGGCTCGTGGCTCCTAAGGAACCTGGCCCATTGCTGGGAGAGGAGATGGAGGGAGAGGTCAGAGGGTTTTGCTCTGTACTCCTACACTTATGTGTGCTTTTGCCAAACCTGGGCTGGAATAAAGTTTCCCCTCCCAAGCCCTTGAGCTGCTTGTTCCAGGGGTAYTTCTCCCAGCACGGGATCTCCAGGCAAAGATTTCTGCAACTATCGGGAAACAAAATGCTCGCAAAGAAAACCGGTCCAGCTCCGTATATTTTGTTTCAGTGTAACTGTCATTTTTYCTCCTCTCTTTGTTCCATCAGAGCAACCAAAGCCCCACTACTGGGCTAGAACCTGACTGTGCCAAACATGGAAAGACGAACTCTCTGGCGCAAGGGCAATCATGTAGACAACTAGCTCGCTTTTTAAAATCATTTGGAACAAGAAAAGTAGATTTTTTTTTTAATTTTGAAAACATTGAGACATCACTTATCTGCCAGTAGCAGSAGTTCTCCATTCGTGTTGCTCATACATGTGATCCACCTGAGGATGTGGGAGGCGAATGCAGGCATTACAGCGAAGCTGGTTTTTGGCCAGCACTGRCTGTAACACCCAGACTTTGCCTCTTTCCAGGCTGCCCATAAAGGCTACAGGGGGTAGCAGGTACGTCTCTTACAAGAGGTAACTGAGAAACTGGGGGTTGAGACATGTAAACTCATGGTCAACTCCACCAAAGTGACACCCAAAGCACGGTTTTGCTGAGAATAGCCCCTGCAGACCCGCACCTCCAGAAACTCACTGCTGCGAGCACCAGGCTGCATAGATGTGTTGGAGGATTTGCCCCAGCTCATCACAGCCCCTTCTCAAACCGTGAGGAGCCCACATGGAGCCAGTGGGACCAAGGACCGGAGAAGGGCTCTGCTGAACATATATGAGATCTGGCACAGGGACACTACTGTCCCCCTCCAGCCCTGCGGGGCCTTTCCGAGGACAACGAGCCACCACAGATGCAGCTCTGCGTTGCAGCTCTCCCYGCTTGGAGGAACACCCGCTTGGGTTGTGTTTGACCCCACATGAACTTCTCCCTCCTCCCCCTGCCAACTGCAAATGCGTCACTGAGGGACACTGCCAGAGCCAATCCTGGTGAGAAGTCGGGTGCTTTTTATTGCAAAATCGATGAAAATTAGGCAGTTTGCACATGAAACCTTCTCAAAAAATATTTTGACAGGGATTAAGTTATTCACATTTTTTGCATCACCAAATCTARAGGATTCTATTTTAAATTTTAAAAAAGTTTCAGTTGATTTCTTGCTCTCTCTCCCCCTTTGATTTAAAAGCTGTGTTAGCAAACGCCACAATGCAGCAGCAGTGCTGTAAGCTCCCAAACAGCCTCCTCATTAACCTCGCAGCACAGGCAGGCAAATGAATACTAGAGGACGCCTTTAAATTACTCCCTGCTTTTCCCTTCTCCTCCCACTCCCTGCTCCCCAGGACACAGCTTCCCCTGGGTCCACCGAGCAAACACAGACCATCTCTGCTTCCCCAAATATCGCACTTCCATATACAGAGGGGATAAACCCTCCAGGCTCAGTCTGTGCCCCCTTAACTGCCTCTGGGTTTACGGAGGTTGAGGACCATCCAGCTCCTCCCCAGGTCAGGGCCAGTGGTCCATCCCACAGCAGAGCTTTGCCTGGCCTGGGTTACCCGCGCACATGGGCAGTCCCCTGCGGTCTGTGTCCCTGCACACCTAAAATGTTTTGCCAGTATTCACCAGCTGCAGGGTGGAACAAGCATGCCCATCTCCAGCCGTGGCTTCACCATCACCCTTGGCAGACGTGAACGCCAGCGGGTCACCCGCAGTGCAAAATTGGTCCTGGTCAGGTACAAGCGCAGGGAGACTGAATTACCCCGAGCGCCGCGGTTAGCTGGTGCTACGTGCCAGGGCCGTGCCAGCTGTGGGAAGATGGGTAATCTCCAATGAACCATGCAGCTGGAGCAGCAGTGACAAACACTATCTGATCTTGCATCAAGCCAGCCGATATAGTTTATTTGTCAGAATGGTTTAAGCCCATTTGGACATGCAGCRGGAGCTCGTGCTGCACCAAGGCTCTGCAGCAAGGGGGTTATGATGGCAGCGAACCAATCTCCAGGAGCAGGTATTCACTGCACCAGCAAACCAAGCCCGTGGTTCTCCTCTCATCCAGCTCCTGATGTTGAAGTTGGGCAAATATGGATCATAGCACGAAGCAAAAAGCAGCAGCACATTTTAACTGTTCTTGTTGATAAACAGTAGCAACAGCCCCAGCCAGCCAAAAAGGGAAAATTTTAAGGCAGTGACTGGCTTCAGACAGGATTAACAGCACATATTCTGGAGATGAGGTGCTGGTGTAAGAGGAAGCAATAGGGACAAGACCAGCAGTGCTTTCCTCTTAACAGCAGTGATTCATCCAAGAAAGTTAACTAAGTAAAGTTTTTCTGGAAAACAGAACAAGGTTTGTCCCTGCAATTATAAAAAAAAAAAAAAAAAAAAAAAGTCTTCATTCAAAAAGAGTTGTTTCTAAATTTTCCATTGAGCATCAGCAGTTTCCCTGGCCACTCTTCCCAGGAAAACCTTTAGAAATGTTGAGGGGGAGGAAGGAGGGATGACAGGAGAAGGCTGTTCAAGGATGCCTGCAAGTTAATAAACAAAAATCAGTGTGGAGTGCTGTTCCGTGACAAAAATTTGATCATCTGATCTTCTAAGGATTCCACACTACTTTTTTGCTTTATTGATTTTTAGGAAATTTGTGTATATTTCTATTTGGGCATATTTCCAGGCAACTGTAGTGTTAGTTTTACACATCCTCTCCCTGAGCCAGGCCTAGACTTCCCTCGCCCCGGCATGGAAATTGCTCCTGGGGAGACGCAGGCAAGGCGCAGCCTCCCCTCCCACCCCCATGGCCAACGCTGGGCGAGGGGCTGGTAGCACATTCAGGGCTCCAAGCGCCATAGCTGACCTGGAGCRGGTATTGCCCAGGAGGGTCTCAGGGCTGGAAGCTCCGAAGCTCAGGTCAGCAGTGCAAGAACCAGGCATGGAGACGTGACTCATCCTGGTGCTGGTGAAACAAGGACAACCCCCGGCTCCTGCAACACCAGCCCTGCAATGGAGGTGAACTTTTAAATGTGCTTGTTTTCTTTGCTGCACCCTAAAAAGAAAAAATAATTTAATCTGTATTTCCTGAAGCTTTTAAAACACTTGCTCCCTGCTGTGCTCTGCCAAGCACTGCCTGAGCCCTGACACCATTTGGAGTAGAGGAACAGGACAGACACATGGAGTTAGAGTCACCACTGTCAACTCACGACAGACATGGGCTTCCCTTTCCAACGGCAGGCAACAGCAGGCGCTGGACACAAAAGCAGGCCTTTTAAATCAAACTCCTGAAACCCAACAGGCTGCATCCTGGTTCACGAGGGGAACACTGAGGAAGTGGGTTTTCCCCCTCAGAGCCCGGACAGAGGGTGAATACCCCACACCAGCTTAGATAAAGCACCTCTCAGCCACGTGGCTTTCTCCTTGCCTCTCTGTGCTACTCTGCACAGGAGCTGGGCATATTTGTAACCGGAGGGTCCCCACAGCTCCACGTGCTGCCAATCCCTCATGCCTCCTGACCATGGGAGCCCACCCAGGCTGCTGACGTGGCCCTGGGGACAGCCCTGTCCCAAGGGGCTGCTGAGGAGAACAGATGGCCAAATGCTCCCTAGGTTACACTGGCAGCCCCATGGAGGTAGGAATGGGAAAGCGAGGAGTCAAGGCTAGAGGTAGAAACGCACTTAGGGAAAGGATCAGGCTTCCCATGGAGGGTCTGATTCATTGCATCCCCTCCAGCTCTCCACATGGTTGGTGCAAACCCAGTCTGGACCAGGCTCCTAGAAGGAAAGCCARAGTTTGCTCCTCATCCATCCCCTTCAGCGCCTGCACACCCGTCACTTGCCACCAATACGCTACACACTGAACCCCCACTGAAACATCACCCGTTGGGCTGACTTCCTCTGCCACCCACAGGCTTTGAGCATCCAACAACCATGGGGCTGTGGGCATGGCGGGCACTCACCGCACCTTCTGCTGCCCACGTTCCTCCACTTACCCTTTCCCTATGGCTTTCGGACTGAGGACTATCCTGCCCTGCCCAGCACCTCCAATACTAAACATTAGCAGATAACAAAAAATAATGCCCCCCTGCCACTGGCAGACCCCTATGTGAAGGGAGGGAAATGCATTTTCAGGGGCTTTTTATGCCTTTGTGAGCTTCCACCACAAAAGGAAGAGGGGGATTCAAGCACCCTATTTCCACAATCAGTAGTAAAATGTCACATACCTACAAAGCTGAGCCTGAGATTATAAAGTAAGACTAAGTTGAAATCTAGTACTTTTGCCTTAGTTCAAGAGGTTGCATCAGTAGTAAAATGTCACATACCTACAAAGCTGAGCCTGAGATTATAAAGTAAGACTAAGTTGAAATCTAGTACTTTTGCCTTAGTTCAAGAGGTTGCATTTTCAGTGGAACCTTAATTACTTCTTCCAGCTGTAGGTCTTAAATAAGCCTGATTGTCAAAAGTTCACAGGTCGGGTTGAAGTGGAAATTTCTGCCTAGCCAAATTTGGAGCAGATTAAATTAAAGAAAAATAAACCACAGAAGAAAAACAAAATTACATAATGTACTGAACTGGAATTAATTTTGCTTTCTTGCCAGCCTTGTGGAAGGAGTCACCAAGTCCCACACGCCTGTGCCCAAGGTGTTGGACAGGAGGAGAGGAGAGCTACTACAATGTTAATGCAGTGAAGACCATCTACCAGAAGTGGAGGAAAACCTAGAATAACTAAAGTCAAATTTCATTAGGTAACTGCTCTGTACAGCTGCATTTTATCATCTCCCAAGGTCAGTTTTCCTGTGAGAGAATGTCCAAGTCAGCAACTCACATTTTTTTATTGATATTGCAGCAGGTTCCACATTAAATTTAAYGGGTGCAATTTCCAGTAGGGCAGGYGGCTGTTGTGGTGTGTCACCTCCCCCATGGGGAGCCCTTAGCCCTGGCTGTGACTACCCTGGGAACCAGCTTGGGGCAGAGCCAGGGCCACCCTGGGCTCGAGAGGTATTGGGCCACCAAGAGCTGTGGAGAGGGGTAGGGTCCCACGGGCCCCCCCAGCACCGCTCACACTGCACCACAGCCTTCCCTGGAGACAGCAGTCAGCCCGGCATGGACAGCCCATGGCAGGGGCTTTGATGGAACAGCAAGAACGCCAAAGCCAAGAGTCACTGTTGGAGCATTAGAGCCTACTGCCAAAGCACATCCCCCTGAAATTTGTAGGGAGAGTTGGCCTTAAACCCCAAAACCACATTTGGAGCCGATCAAGACTCCCTCAGGTCATCTTCCYCCTCACTTTTTCCCTACAGACAAGGGATGTGTTGCTCAGCCACCATAGCAGTTGGGACATGAAGCATTTGGGACAGCATTTGTCCCTGGAAGAAGAGGACCCTCTGCAGAGGAAGRGGCACGGGAGTGATCAGTTTGCAGCCAACAAGCCATATTTGAAGGTATATGYACTTTATAGCCACACCGCACAGCTGCTGGCCAGCTGCCACAGCTGCTTACCAAGTCTGCCCCTGCTGTTGGCAAAGCCCAGAGCTTTTCTTCTATGAAGGCACCCCGTCACCCTCACCTCTGCGCCCAGCCAGCCCTGTGCAGCCCCAGTCCTCCACCACACGGTTGGGCTGGAGCATCCCCCTGTCTCCATCCCCCTCTGGGCCCTGTCCTGCAGGTTTTGTTGTKCCTGATTGTGTGTAACAAAGCACAGATCATCAGCTAAACTCCACACCCTTAAAAAGCAGGAAAAAAAAAAAAACAAAAAAAACAAACCACAATGAAACTCAGTTTTCACAGCTTTCTGGGCCCCCAGCAGAAGCCAGACTGCATCACACGTGTTCTCAAAACCGAGCGGTGTGATGTTATAACAAACCTTACCCACCCAGACCAGGGAAGGAAGCTGACCCTCTCTTTTATATTCAATATATTGAGTAAAATACAATCCCCCAGACTCTATGAAAACAAAGTGCCCCCTGCACCCACCTTCCCCCTACCCCGGGGAAGGACAAGAGAACAGACAACTCGTGACAGGCACTGTCACCTCCGGCCACACTGGACAGTGCTCAAGGCACAGAGCAATCCTCCTTGACATCTCCAGGGAAGAGCAAGATGCGTCCAGAGCCGGTGCCTCTACTTGCAGCAGGAACACGTACTTGTGCGTGTCATCCATCCCCCCACCCACGCATTTTCTTTGCCATTTCAGAAGTGCTCAGTGTTACTTTGGGCTTYCCCCCCCCTTTTCAGTGACATTCATTGACTGTCAAGTTCTTTCCTGTCTCTGCACCAACCAGCGAGCCTCACACCGGGTGGGTTAGCAGCAACACGGGACGTGCTCTCACCCCACACTGGGGTCCCACTCAGGGACGAGCCGAGCCCTTTGCTCAGGCCCACGCCAGGCCGGGCCCCATGGTCGCCCACCGCCATCACATCCAGACGTGCACATCGTGGCATTTCCTCCCCGGCTCGCTCCCTTTCCCGTCCCAGATCACATTGCCCTCTAGTGGAGTTGAATTTATAAAAAGCCATCAGCCGGCAGTGACAATGGCTGGGGAAATTTAAAAAAGAAGAAAAAATCCAAACCAAGCAGCTCCTAACCAAGCTCCTCCCATGCATGAGGAGCCGCTCTCTGAAGACAAGAAGATCCAACAGGCTGCAACCCCAGTGCACCCAATGCTGAGCCATGGGGGGTATCAAAGCCCCCCAGCGCAGGGAGCCGCTGGCCACGTAAGAAGAAACACCASAGCCAAGTGCCTGGCCCTCCGTGCTGCTCAGTCCCATGAAAAGCAAAGCAGGCTTTACAGAGCCGATGAGCACTAAGTTTACAGCCATCCCACAAGACAAGGCCAGGGCCTTTTATCCACCATCTGGTTCCCCTTTGCACCCAGGGTTGAAGCCACAGGCTGCTGCGTTTTGTATGAACAAGCAACAAGAGATGCCTTYGAGAGACATCTCTCCTCTTGGGAGGAAGGAATTTAAGTGAACAGTTACCAACCTCTAAAATGCAGATGCTTTTGAGAGGGAAACAGTCCAACTATTTAACTGAGGTGGTGCGTTAGGAACGAAGTGATCACTGCGAGCTGCTCCAGCCTGCCAGCGGGCTAAATTGCATCGCTCCCGCTCTGGCATCCAATGAGAAAAGCGAGATCAAATATTCCCGCTTACAACAAGATTTCAAAGCATCTTGCAGGACCCRTGACCTATCAGGACAGTAGCCCATCACTTCTGAAGGAAGGGCAGCACAGCTGGGAGCTGCTGGCCTTGCCAGTGGCAAACGGGGCACCCTACGCCCCAAGGCTGGGGCCAAGCCCTTAAGCCACAGTTCAGTCCTGAGACACAGGCACCCCCCAAAGTGCGGGGGAGGCTGGAGCAGCCCCTTTTCCCAGCAGTKGTTTCAGGGTGAATCCCTACCAGCTCCCACAGGGCAGACACATAAGAGAAGCTTCAAGGGGAGCCACAAAAACCTARGAGACATCACCAACTGCTACGAAAGCTACCCACCTTCCCAAGGGGTTGATTTTCTTTGGCARTCTGACTCCAAATCCGGTGAGGGAGGATCAGTGCAAGACCTGGTATGTTCATTGCAATAACTCTGAGGACTTTGGCACAGCAGGTCGGGCCAACATCAAGACAGCTCTTCYACTGCACTGGCACAAGCCAGACTCTTACTGGGGTTTGGTGGAAAACCAGCACAAATGAGAGGAGAATTGGGCTTTCATGTCACTCCCCCACCTAAAAATAGTTAAAGTGAAAAGAAACATGGCTATTTTTCTTTACAGGTCAGCACAGACCAGCCTCACCCTGTGCTCCCTAGTGGGTCTCACCCAACCCAGGATGCCACCRGCTGCACCGGGAGCTTGGAGCCACATTGGGTCGGGGCATCGTCCCACTTCACCTTGGAGAGATGGTCCCAAGCAGAGTACTCTGGGCCTTTTGCAGGCCTCCCCCTCGGTGCCATTCAGCAACTGCTGTTCAAAGTGTCTGTTGCTTTGTGGTTTGGGGGGCTGGACGGCTGCCACCGCATGACTGCACCGCAGCGTCATCCAGTGTGAGCATTTGCTGAGGGGAAGCCCATCTGGGCTCAGACACTGACTGGAGCCTCCCAGGGCTGGCGTCCACCTTGGGCACTTACCCCCACATAAGGACATACCCCACACTCTTCCTGGGGTGACTCTGGGYGTCACCAACCACGGGGCAGGGCAGGTTTGTGGGTTGAAGCACACAGATCCTCACGTCTCCCGGCCAGCGGCACCTGGTCAGGATGCAGGGCAGATCACTGCACCCCAGCAGGACAAGGAGGCAGGGACCCACATGCAGAGGGCAGCAAAAGTCTTCCTCTTCTCTTGATCCACCTCAACCAGGAAGGCTCACACGCTCCCAGTTAGCTGACATCCCTCCACGCAGGAGTTTCAGGTGTCCCTATGCCACCAACACTCAGTGAGAGTTGGGCATATGGTGTCCATAGCTGCTTTTTGGGTTTTGTTTCTCATTCTGTGTCCCTTACAACCATGGCTCAGGTGTGAAGGCCCTGCAGGAGAGGTCTTGTCACCAGAGGTGTACCCAACTCTTGCAGGACATGCCCAGAGCAGCACCAAAACCATCCAAGACGAGGCAGGAAAGGAAGGGAAAAGAAAGTCAGTGCACAGGAGGTGCGCCTTCCTCCAAGCCTGGGTCAGTGGATAAYAGCCCGGCTGTCCTTGCTGAGAGAAGAGCTGTGGAGGCAAACAGCACTCTTTTTTTTYCCCCCAATATTTCTGCTCATGTTGCTCTGCCAACAATCAGCATTTCCGTAATTTCTCCTGAGTACCTGTGCACACTTGCCTAGTTCACAAGGCTAAACAAGCTTTGCTCAGCCAAAAACCTGCACCACGTAGGTGCAGGAATATGTTATAAGCCATCTGTAGTATGTTTTATTGAGCTAATCCATCGTTTATTTCAAAGGGGAGCAGACATTGTGCAGGCCACTGGACTGAAGTTCACAACCCTTGCTTAGCACTGCCTTCTGCCAGGCAGCGGATGCAGCTGATCCTGCAGCCTTTGGGGAGGGTGGGCTACCAGACTACAGCACGCTTCACATGCCCCTCAGACACGGGCCCATTAGGCAGATCCTGATTTTCCCACTCTTTCCAATTTTACTCCTATCCCTTTCTCACACATCCACYCAGGTCCTCCCAGTCATCAGCCAACAAAACCGCATCAGGCAATGGCTCGTTTCAAGCATCTCCCCGCTTCTGACAGCTCCCTTGCTGTGTTGGGAACTGAACGTCAGTCCTTTGGCTGGTCCAGGACAACTCATCCTTTTTGGGAATGGCATCACACCCCATTGCCAAGAACGGAAGGGAAAGCAGCAGCATTTGACCCTCTGATGCCTCATTCACTATTGCTCCTTGACGGAYGCCATGCCCCTCTGGGGACAGCCACACAAGTCCATCACTGGCACCCAACAGTCCAGCCTGCTGGGCTAGCACATCTGCTCCTGCTGAGCAAGGGAGGAGGCAAAGCCCCTCCTCCTCCCTCAGGAGAGTCCATCCATGGGAGGAACAGCACCAACCTCTCCCCAGCACCAACCCTCCTCCCCCAGTCCTCTCTCCCCGACTCCTTCGCCCACACCAGCCCAATGCTGCTGTGCTCTGTGTGCTCCTCCACTCCCTGGGGCAGAAACCACTGAAAAATTAGTATATTTTCCAACACAAGCTAATAATAAAGAATAAATAATCCCTGATCTGCTCAGCCATTCTGCTAGTGCCAAATGGGGACAGCATTTACCTTCAAATGTCCTGAGACACAGCATCCCGAGGGCAAGATTTTTATGAGRTCCTGAATAGACAGAGAAGGAATTCAGCAGACTTATGCTCTTTGGGACACTGAATCTAAATTTGGAATCAAGCAGTCGCCTTCCTGTTAGCCCTTAGCCATCCGCTTTCCCAGAAGTAGCTGCCTGTGTTTCCAAGACATTTGGCAACTTTTCTGTCTCTCGCTCAAGTCGTGACAATTTAAATCAGCTGCTGTAAAAGGTCTTTGAATGAAAGGAAGAGGCTATAGGAAGGTAGAGTACCCCCTTTGATAAGGTTACAGAGGGCATAATCATCATTTACCAACCTCACAGATTAAGAGAAAAAACATTTTTAGTTACACGTTCATTTTGTTCAATGAAAAAGTTTCAAACAYTTTTTTCATTATTATTAATGACAAATTCCATATGCATTCAACTAGTGCCAAGTTAGGTCTTCTAAACCATCGATAGAGCCTTATTTCGTCTGATCATTAGTTACAAAATTAGTTCTTTGGGAATACTGACTCCTTGGAGAATCAGACAAGTTGGGAAAATTTTCCTCTGGGGAATCGCTGGTTTAATATTCAGATTCAATTATCTTCTAAATTTCTGGTCTGATTCTCTGGTATAGTTTGAATATATAGTTGAAGACATTTAGTAGAATATACTGTATCGTCAAGCTGAAATTTATATTTTGTCTGGGAACTTGAAAGCTGAGCTGCTAGAAGTAGAAACCTATTTTCCTTCCCACCTCGCTCTGAGCCTGTTCCCCCTGTGTGGGGCATATCACACGCGGCACCGTTAGGTGTAAGGCTGATTTTGCAATGCGCAGGTGCTTTGTAGCACCGCTCCCCGTGTGAGCGCAGCTGCTCGGATGCAAAGGTCTGTGCCCCAGAGCCCCACATTACAAGTGCCCTCACGTACAGCCTGTTTCCCAGCCAGGATGAAGCAACTCAGCAATGACCATCCAGCTCAAAGGGCAGAAACCCACGTCAGAGGAGTCCCTGATGCAACCAGCACCAGGAGCGAAGGGTGGTAAGAACAGAACAAAATGCCTTTTTACAGCTAAGATCAGGCTGGACATGGAAGTGAGGTGTACAACACCAGAGGCTGGCGGAGGGGAAACCTCACCCACCGGTGCCAGGGTGCTTGCCAGTGCCCCAGCGAGAGGSAGGATTCCAGTCCCTAGGGCTCTTAATCAGGCATTTAAAATAATAAATCTTATTACACTAAGCATATTACTGTTAAGCCTTCAGCTGTTATGTTCAGCCGCTGTTGGAAGGGCCGGACCCAGCCACAAATCAGCCTAAAAGCAACACATCCGAAGTGGCAAGATGATACTTCCGAGAGAAATAATTACTTTGGCCAGGGAGACTCAGAACCAGTGCAGCAACTGGTGCTCCCATGTGCATCACCAACACCATAGAAGCACTGACTAATTATCAGAGGGGACCTGTGGGAGATGTCCCCTGTGGCCAGCTGGTGCCTTCCTCCAGCCTCACGCTGCAAACTGCTTCCCCTCAGGACCCACCTGCTCCTTGGGTCCGAGCTCTGAATAATTTAGATGGGCAGGTTTTCCCATACCAAGGAGCAGCCCACACTGAACTCACCATTGTTAAGGCCCGCAGAGCTCTCCAACTCTTGAGCATCACACAGGCTCTGCTTCTCCATCCTGCAAAACACACATGAGCCTCATTAGCCCCCAGCCCAGCTCTTACACCCTCCAGGGAGGCAGGAGCCCACCTTCATCTTCCAAGGCAGAGGAAGGCTCCCTATAGGCACTGCTCAAACCCCAGTAGAAAGCTTAACAAAAGAAGCTTCCCTCCAGCCCCAATCCCAGGACTGCCACACTGCTACTGAACATACTGGTAGTGAGCAATGCCCCAAGACAGCATCTCCTCTCCAGGATTTCCAAACTAGACCCCTCAGCTTCCAGGTGCCCTCTATAGCCAGCATGAATAGCTAACAGCAATCACCTGAAGGCCAATCTGTAGGAGCTGTAGGTTGTTGAGGGTTTTTTTCTGTCTAAATGAAAGTTTTAACCACCCACCCGGTGAGGGGTTTAGCAGTCCAGGTGGTTTCTGTGGGTATCTGGGCATTGATGGCATACAAGGGGTCGGAGGCAAGTGGGCTGGGCAGGGCTGGGCTGGGCCTGGGTCCGGGTCCAGGTCTGCGCCCACCCAGCATCCTAAGGAACCAGGCAGAAACCATGCTGGGTTGCACTAACACCACCTATTTTTCTTTGTCTCACAGGTTTTTCCCAAGAGATTTTAATATTGGTCAGCTCCTTAYGTACTATTTGTTTAAAAGGGACCCTATCTTGAATACCCTGTTTTTGACATTATCAGCTGTGATTCCAGCACTTAAAGATAACATCGGGCTCAAATTATCTAATGTAAAAATCATAAGTGATCTTAAAAACAATGCATTTGAGGGTGTCTTTTAATTTCTTCATTTTCCTAAGCCTTTCTAGGGAAAAATGATAAGCTAGAAGTTGAGAGCTGGAATAGAATTTAAAATAAAATAAAAGCTAAGGTTTGACTCTAATACCAGGAACGAGGACCTCGGGCTCTAAAAGGATCCTTGAATATTTGAAACCAGAACAGTAATACAAGTACCATCTGTGCTAAAACTATTCATTTCACTGTTTTTACACACGAGTGGAAATCTGTATTTGCAAAGTATTGCGTGTGATTTGAGCACCCGACAGGAACTGAACAAGAAAAATTCAATCCTGAAGATATGGTTTATTGAATGTAAATAACTGAAAACAGGGTGTCTGCTGATTCATTCAGTTTGTGACAGTCTCTGTCATCATTCTCACTTGATTTCCTTCTCTGTTCCTACCTCTCTGTTTCACAAGGGACAGACAGTATGCATGGAGGGGTCCTTGGAAGCCGTTAGTCACCAGTGCACTCAGATCTGCGACTGAAAGCTGCGGAAACACGGCTGACTTCAAGCAAGGGCTCAACATAAGACACAGCTGGCTCCCTGAGCTGCTGGTGCATAGGAAACGGGCAGGTAAAATGAGATCTGTGTCACAGAAAAAAAACAGATCCGATTTCACAACACCGCGCACAGGATGCCTCCATCCGACCTGTCCTAAGGAAGGGGCTGGGAAGCTCTCATTTGCTACCAAGGCTCTCCTTCACCCGGCTGGCGGAAACCAGGGGGATTTCCCCAATGGCAAAGGATTCCCAGAAAAGTTCTCCCAATGCACGCATGCCTTTCTCCCACCTTGGGGAAAGGGTGCCTTCTGGACCAGGTCAGGCAGAGGCCGGCAAGGGCGAACATGGCCCCTGAGCCTGCCGCCCTGCCCCAGGAGCAGCCCCCCCCCAGCCCTGCTGCGGCGGCAGAGGAGGCTGTGTGTGGACTGCCCGCCATGGGATCTCTCCTGACGAGCCTTTCCCAGGCCATTTGGGACAGCAACGTTAACAAAAACAGTTGAAGGCCCATTAAGTATGAGTCATGCATCCTGTGACAGCCTTTGCACATAGGGACTAAACATTAGGAAACAGCATCTCCCACTGTTCCCCACGTACCAGTAGCCTCCAAACCAGTGCCACCYGGTTCAGCACAGTGCACATTCTGCCCTGCAACTTGCACTTGTTCTTTAATGGAGTTTCTCGGCCCCTGAAAGCAGAGCGCAGCCATGCAGTAATCTTGCCGATAGCTTGTTTCCCCAGTCCTGCTGGGGAAAACCAGTGCTAGAATAGGAAGCCTGACGTTCCATAGCCCAGGGGCTTGCAGCCGGGGTTTGAGGCACACCCTCTCGTTTCTGAGATGCTCYCTGAAACATTATCCATGGTTCATTAATATGACCTGCTCTGAGCAGCCTACAGAGCACAAAACTATTTTATTGGAAAGTCCTCGGCTATTCAAGACAAACTAGGAAATCAAATGGGATTAAATATAACAACTCCAATGAATGTGGCACTCTGCTGTGTTATCGCATTTGGAAAGGCTGAACTAAATCCAGCAGTGAGCAAAATCTTGATTTCACTCCTGATTTAGCATTTTAAAGACTAACACAGGATTACACTATACAAACACGCTGTTACCAAATCAGTTGACTTCAGGCCCTCCCCAGCTCGATAAGCAGTTGGATCGCTACAACCACATTTTGCTCTTCACTGCAGTGGGCTTTTGGGTGACTCCACGTGAGGCCAGGTGGCTGCCGCGCTTTGCACCAGGAAAGCATAATTTCACCCTCCTATTTCTGCATTTTTGGGGCCAAGACTGCTCTTCTCTCCCCTTCTGTGCTCAAGCACGGAGATCGAGACAAGGACCGTTGGTGAAGACAATCTGCAGACAGGACGCTGGTTCTAACATGCCAGGGGAGACAAGACCTTCGCTTTCCAGTTTCCTTCTCCTCTTTCTTTACATAGTTTCTCTTCTCACTATTCTTTCTCCRGAAAGTCCCCCCAGCAACAAGACCAAATTAATCCTTGCAAAGAGTGTCGCGCCAGACTGCAAATGCCGCTGCTCTTTGTCCTAAAATAATTCTCATGTGAGTGACTAGAATACGGACTCCCTAAATTGCAATTTGTTTTACCTTAGCCTAAATGTGGGACTTAAAATTATTAAGACTTTCAAAAGTGGCCAGAGAGTGCCCAGAAGTGCCATTTGCTTCTGGAGCAAAACGTGACCTTTGCAGGGCACGGCTGTGTCCTCTGTGGCTCCCGGGGGTGGCTGTCCTGCCCCGAGCAGGGGGGACCGAGTCACAGCTCTGATAAGTCTTTTTCGATGCAGGTTGCTCTCTTTGATCCCAGGAAGAGCTGCATTTGTAACAGATAATGGCTCAGGGTGATATTTGAAGCTGGCAGATCCGTGCTGAGCTGGCAGGGARGCGGCAGCTCGCCCTGGGTGATTTTCATGTTTCCAGAGGATGGAGRGGCAGCGCTGGGCACAGGGACATGGTCCCACCGACTGCAGAGGGGCTGGGGCAGCTCTTGTCTCAGCAGATCTAATTTGTCACCTCCAAATACCTTCTCGATAGACATTATGCTGTATTTGGTCTAACACACATGTGTGCACATGTGTTCCCATCAGTGGGGTTGCTGATGTCCCTCCTATGCTGCCACTAGGTTGAACACTTTAATTTAGTCACCCAAAAGCTAAAAGACACTATGAAGTGACCCTGGGGGGAAGTGGAAACGCCGATCTCCAGTCTGGGAGGCCCCTACCAACATACCCGTGCACCCCAAACCAGCAGCTCAGGTARTCCAGAGTCCAAAGAGGCTTTTGGGGTCAGAGACAGGACTACGTGACAAAGCCCAGATCCCAAATCACCCAAGAAAC
Source organism: Oceanodroma leucorhoa (assembly GCA_030449065.1). Classification (NCBI taxonomy): domain Eukaryota; kingdom Metazoa; phylum Chordata; class Aves; order Procellariiformes; genus Oceanodroma; species Oceanodroma leucorhoa. Next base: position 10,143,095 of record JASVER010000027.1, on the reverse strand, counting down.
TGGCAGCAACCAGATCAAATCCAATATTTGCACTGAGGGTCTTGGCAGGCCTCTGTATGGTGTGACAAAATCTCAACTCCAAAAGTACTAAATCTGGAGGAAGTTTAAATCCAGAAACGAAACACATATTAGAATCACCCATATTCACAGTGTGTGTTCATGGGTGGGAGTTTATGTGTTTGTATCCCAAGCACACACATTTCTATGCACTCATTAACTCCTTTAATTTTTAACAAAAGTTAAAATCTAAGTTAGATCAGAAGAAAAAAGAATCGTTCACATTAGTCACATTTTTCATAGGCAAAATCACAGCTCAGGCTGGCGCCACGATCTGCTTTTGCTCAGCTCTTTTCCCACAAACAGTATTTTGGGGCAGAAACGACCAGGTTTAGTGAAGCTGCAGAGAGCCAGCCCATGCCAGGGGCAAATTCCAGGTCTGGCCTAAATGGGTGTAATTCACATTCAAATCAGTTGAAGTTATGCTTGGCCCAGCTCCTGCAGCTTTTCTCCTGAGCTTTGTTCCCAGCCTGTCACTGTAATGAGCGCATGCACCCGGGATTTTGGCATAGACAGCTCTGGCCATGCTGACCAGTCACAACGCTTTACGTTGGACAGAACTGAAATCAGTCGCTGATTTACCGACTCCCAGCCTGATGAGGCCCGCGACGATCAGGAGCATTTGGGGATACATATTTATGTTCCCAGAAATGAAAACATAGGGAGTTATTAATAGACGAATTAACATCCCTGAGACTGTGTGAGGTCTCATCATCTGGCAACGCTTTGCTATACCCCCTGCCGGGAACGTAATCATGTAGGTTGTCGTCGTGCAGCCACCAGCAGCAGCAGCAGCACGAGCTCAGCCCCGCTTTGGGGCCAGCTCAGTCTCCACCAAAGGGGCAGCAACATGTTAAGTGCTCCAAGGCACTTGCAGAGGGAATGGGTGCCAGAGCCCGGGCACAGCCAGGACAGGGCTGGATTTTCTGCTTACCAGCTCAGCTGTTTCCACCCTCCCTTGGGAGACAGGGTCCCCTTTCCTCTCTTCCCAGACAGACTGAGGGAAAGCCTGGAGCCACCCCTCTGGTTAATGACAAAGGTACCTTTGGGAGCAGGAGAGCAGGAGTGAAGGATGCTCCTGTCCTGGGGGCAATGATGAAAGAGGATCCAGAACTTAACTTTGCTCTTCTTACCTTGCAATAGAACCTGGCCGGGGCTGGGGAATGGCTGGACCAGTCTCAACTTCATGCCTAGACCTTGTCAGCATGAGAACCTGGAGGCTGGGAAGTACTTCTCACCACCCACATCCAGCAGGGCCAGAGGATCAGGTAGGACCTGGCCGCACAGGCCAGGTTCTCAACACATTGTGCATCACTATTCAGCACAAGGAACAGAAATGCAATGTGCGTCTCCATTTGTTTTTATGTCCACTCCTCTATTCCCCCCAGCCACGAGTTTCCCTTGAAAGGGCAGGCACAAAAGACTTTGCTGTCCAGCTCCGCGAGATAGCTGTTACGCAAATAGATGAGGCAGTACAAGAGGGTACTGTCCTTTTCCAGTAACATCTCTCAGGTCTCTCCTCTTGCTCTGTAAAGGTGGAGGTATTGGCAGAGAGCAGGCTGGGGTACCCGCTGCTAGAAGGTGAAAGGCTGGAGAGGAAGGTGGTGTAGCCAGCTGATTCCTGGTTTGAGTGCTCGGTTCCTGGGTATGGCAGGGTGCTGAACACCTAGGGGGAAAATATTCTTATTATTTCAAGCCAAATACATTAAATAAATGAACAATTTTACCCTTTCTTTTTTCTTTGAAACCTATACGTTTTCTAGGCAAAACTTCTCTGAGTATATTAAAATACAGGTATTTCACRTCGCCTCTGTTCTTGTCCTTTAGTGCGGTCACCTGGCACCCCGTTGTAAARCTCTATTTCTAGAAGGTCATTCTACTATAAGGCTGTTTCAAATAGCTTAAAATTAGTTACAGATTTATAAACAATCACATATTTATGTAAGGAGAGCAATTTTTTTTTAATACACATTTAATAAGACACTCAGAATATGAACTGGCTATGTTTTGGGATTTTGTTCATTTTTATGGTGTTTTTACCCATTTATTTTATGGGCTCTGGGAAATGGAGGCTAAAATTGAGAGCTTTTAAGAGGTTATAAAAGAAAAGAATGGACATATTTTTCATGTCAGTTTGAATAGCCACATTGAAGAAAAGAAAAAAAAACCAGCAATGCTTTTTATTCACACCTTAGCCAACAGTTTTCAGCCAAAGGTAGAAATAAAAACACACACAGAGCCCTTAGACTGAGCAGTACTTGCTCAGCCTGAGCTCAGCATCGTTTTTTCTCAGTGCTGGACTCAGACACAGAGACCTGTATATTTTTCTCACGGGCTTTTCTCCGGAGCGCCTCGCCGATGCAGCCCAGCGCTCCACTGACCTGAGAGCATCTACTTTAACCGCAGCCGGAGGGGTGGAGGGCTGTCGCTATCCCCACCTTAGGGACTGGGGCACGCAGAGGAGAGGCTGCGAACAGCCATTAATTGCAGGGGCCCAAGCGGAAAACCCCAAGACCCCAGTCATCCGGGTGCGTGGCACCGTGACTCTCTCTCTCTGTTTAAAGCATCGCTCCTACTAACGTCTGTCAAAGCTGCGGGCACCTGGCACTTCTGTAAATGAGATTTTCAGGTCTTCAATAGGCATCCAGAGAGCAAAAAAACCACATTTATGGCCACCCACAGTCAAACACGGCGGAGGTCCAGACACCGATTTGCACAAGCCAGCTCCCTGTGACCAGGACGGACTGAGTACCCAGCGAGCCAAAAGCTCAAACTCCTTCTGTGTGGTTGATTACACATCTCGCATGCATCACTTCTGGCCCCTGGTTTTACAGCAAACGTCTTGAAAGGAGAGGAAACAGCTGGTGAATAATTCATTGTGTACCCTGCCGGTTGTACTGCAGCCTCTCTGCTTTTTTGCAGGCAGGGTTATCTGTACCACCGTGAGCCATTCCACCAACGCTACTGGAAACAAAGGCTCCCTTTTTGCAGCTGTTTATCCAAAGGACATAGAGAGRGATGCGGGAGGAGGTGGGGAAATAGCAGTGGTCGGAGATCCCACCCAGCAAGGTCCCTCCTCAGGGAGCGGAGGTACCTCCAGGCAAGGAGGGCTTGGGACTCACAGCCACATCCCAGGTCTATCTGCCAGCCCTGTTCCCCTCACCGCTAACTCTTCTCCCAGCTTATAATGACCCATCCTCTTGTACCAGAAAGTCTACTTCTGAACTTGGTAATGAAACTGAAGTTACGAAAATTAAAGAATCAAGCAAATGAATGAGCACAGCAGGGGAAGAAGGCTCCAGGAACATTTTGGAAGGTAAAGAGCAGGGCTGGGCACTGTAGGATGTAATGGAGACAGGGACAGACTCCTGGCAGGAGCTGGGGCTGTGCCAAAAAGTTGAGCAGAAGTATGCTGCCTCTTTGAAATGCCATACTGCCCAGGTACGTACCAGCACCCTCTGTCTGGAGTTTGGTGGCACAGAGCAGCCCTGGGAGATGTGGCAACAGGGGCACTAGCTCCAGGGAATGCTTTTTGGGGAAACACTCCAAGATGGGACAAGCCGTTCCCCAGGACAGGGCTGCCAGCCGGGGTAACCACGCTGCTTATCTTGTGCTGAGGACCCCAGCCATGATCTCACTTCCAGCCCATCCTGAACTGGTAGAAAGTTATTAAACTTACTGCACCTCCCAGCCCATAACTCACACATATATTAGTCAGTGACACCCCACTATATTTTTTTGCCATCACTTGCAGTGCTTTAAAAGTTGCCAGAGTCAGGCTTGGGGTATGTTTCTCCAATATGTCTTTAGAAGTAATTAAAAAAAGGACTCTTTTATCAGCTGATTGCCCCAATTAGCCTGCAGCATGGATGGAGACTGGGGAGAGGTTTTGCAAATGGCTTGTACAGAATTGCAGTAAAAAGCTGTTTCCTCTGACATGCAAGAAGTTTCCTGCGGGAGTGAGCCAGGCACAGCCACGATGCCGCGTGGAGGGTCGTGGGCTCCATCTCCAGGCATGGCTGCTTCGGGCAGGGGGTGAGGGGAGGTGGGCACACAGCCTCGCAGCGCTCCCCCCAGCCTGAGCCTGTACCCCCGCCAAAGGCCGGGGGAACAGCCCGTTTCCAGGCCCCCGCCGCCGGCCAACGCTGCTCTTTGTGAGCTGCACAGATGCAGCGGGAGGGAGAATATTGGTCAAATCCTGACAGACCTTATGCTAATTCACCAAAGAACGTTTTAGACCATACACGGACACTTAATAGAGTGGGAAAGACAGCAGCGAATACGACATTTAATTATGGGAAGGAAAAACGAAGTCTTTTACCCTGCATTTGGCATTCTCCCAACACACAGAGTTAATTGTGAGGAGGGTATATTAGAAAGCAATGAAGGAGAAGATTGAAAACCCTGATTATGCCAAGGTCCTGAAAATGCTGAATTTATTGAATTTCACATGAGAAAACACAGGCTGTGCCATGCTGAGGGCTGTGCCAGCAGCCAGCTCAGAGCTCAGGGGGTCTGTATGTGCATGTTAGAGGGGGACAAAGAACCCCAACCGCTTTATGAGCACCTGCCAACTGCTGGCCAAGCCCCACTGCATCCCTAAAATGGGGCGAGTCAATATACTGGGGTAGATGCCCCTGAAGCATGGGCAGACCTTGGTATAGGTGATGCACAAGGCCAGCACGTTCTTCAGGAGCTCAATTTTCCTTCGGAAAAGGCTCTAACCAGGTAAGGCTGGAAAGGACATTTCAGCTGTGACCTCTGTGTAAAACATTCAGCTGCATTTGCCTAAATTTGGCAAGAGTCTGTAGGAACAGAAAGCCCGAACTGCTTCGGGAAGCGCTGGCACAGATGCCCATGAGAGACCAAGAGCCACGGGGCTGGATCACGTGAAGGTCTGTCAGTCCCGGGTGCACCTGGAGGAGGGGTTACTACAAGAACAGAGAATCAACAAAAATGCTTCCCCAAAAAACCCCGCTGCCTCCAACAGTTTGATTCTTAGGTGTGTCCTTGGGCTGCGGTGTAGCATCACTCAGCAGGTTTCCCCGTGAATTTTCTCAGTTGTTCCTTGAACCACATAAACTTTTGGCCCCTTGTCTGTTCATGGCTGGTCACGGGTGAGGGGCAAAACTGCATCTGGAGCTGACCTGTGGATTTAGTCATTATACCATGATCCTTGGCCTAACACATCTCCTTGGGAAACTCTCCCAGTTGGGTCCCACAAAGAAGAAAAGTGCCAATAATTGCCGATTCCTTCATGCCAAGCCCATCTGCGTTTGCTGAAGTCGGTAGAATCAATTCTGGATTTTAGTGGAGGAAGCTGCTTTTTTTCTACCTTTTTTGTTTTTAACATGAAAATCCACACCGATAAATGAAGTCCAGCTCATGTTATACCTGCAGTAGCTTTAGATGTACTGCAGGGGGTAACCTTTGGCTGCTGATACACTCGCTGCTGCAGCAGGCGAGTTGGAACGGGCACCGCAAGTCAGCTTCGGCCAGAGGAAACTCCGGTGGCAGGAGCCCTGGTGGTTTTTTTTGGTTGGACTCGATGATCTTAAAGGTCTTTTCCAACCTTAATGATTCTATGATTCTATAATTTTCCCTTTTTTTTATACCGTGGTCCCAATTTAATTACAGCAAGCTTCTGGTTTTCCCAGTTTTAAATAGCTTTGGAAAAAGAGCCCTAAAAATAATAATAATAATTAAAAAAAAAACCAAAACCAAAAAAAACCCACACCACACAAACACAGAAAGAATCTGACATTTGGGGTAAGGTAGCTGAAATTATTATTTTGCTTCTCTCAGATGGCATGATTTTTGTGCCTGACCAATGTCACTGGAGATAGATACCCAAATTGAACACCTGAATCCGCCTCACGGACACAGAGCCAGGCCGTCGCTGCAGAGGGGGAAGTCCAGCAGAAAATGTTATTTTCTAGCTCCTGATGAAGTACAGTAAACCGGAGGGAACCGAAGAGGCTCATGTAACAGGGCGACACACTCTTCACACCGGCCGTCAAGGAGACGTCCGAGGTCAGAGAGCACTTGGCTCACGCTGAGCTTCAAAGTGAACCCCAGCAGCTTCGACGGGAGTTAGGCTGAACGCTGAGCCAGGTCCCAAGCGGCTGCTCTGGGCGGCCATCGGAGGCCACGCACCCCCAGGGCCGGCCCAAGGGTGCTGCACACACCTCCCCAGATGGGGAGCTAAGTCAGGACAGTGCGACACTGAGCATCTATTCATTGATGGAGATCTCAGGGTGAAATTCCGCTGAGCTGAGAAAATAAAAAAATTGATGGCACGTCCATCCCCAGCAGCCAAACGCACTTTGGATTTGGCTTCGATTTATCAGGAGCCTGACCCAGCTAGCGCTAGCAGCAAGCACCAGCCCGGCCGTGTTTACAAGGCTGGCAGCGGGCAGAGCGGGGTCGGCAGCCACAGGACCTGCGGGAGGCGAGAGCCAGGAGCTCTGCCTCAGCCCCGCAGCTCTCAGCTYTGCCTGCCTCATGCCTGCAGCCTCCCCTGCTCATGATACAGCCTTTAGGTAATTAATTAGGGTGGGCTCTTTTTTTTAACAAGTCAAGAATAAATCTCTTAACTAAAATGTCTAATATGCTGTTAAAAATTMGATTTAAACACTTCCCACTGTTTTTATGGCTCTCTGGGATTTTTTTCGGTGAAGCAATTTTCCCCTTTAAGCCCTACAAACATTTTCTTCTGAGGAGCTCTTCAAGGAAGGGGCTGGCTGATCATTTRCAAAAGTGCGGTTCCCCGGGGCAGTTTCCAGTGCTGCTTGGTAATGCTCCAGGAGACCTGGCAATAATTCACCCCCAAGCTGTGCACGCCCTCAGTCACATCGGATTTTCAAGAAACATGTCAGCGTGGAACCGCGTGCCAGGTGCCCGATGCCCTGCCCGGGTCAGCAGGAGGAATGTATGAGCCCACACCTTCAGGCAGGTCACACAAGTGGAAATGAAGGTTAGAAAAGTGCCAAAGCCAGACAGCAGTGAAACACAGGCGAGCAAATTCCTCCTTTTGCAAGGATTGATTTGAATTGTTTGCCTTTAGCCTGCAGCAASAACCATGCCTCAGATCTCTGTTGTCCCACCAATGCAAGTGTCCTCCAAGAAACCCGGGGAGACCTCTGGATGTAAAAAAGAAGGAAAGGTTCCAAGACAGCATGGGCTCATCCGGGGAAAAGCAGTGAGACAAACCAAGGCCTCACAGCAAAAGAAAGGGGGAAGATAAATAAATAAATAAATAAATAAATATGGGGGTTTTTTAAATTGTAAAAAAAAAAAAAATTAAAAATCTCGGAACAAAGCCACCTCATCTACAACACTTTTAAAATGGAAGTCAAACTGAAGATTGAAAGACTGGCCTGCAGAAGCAGCACATTTTCCTGTTCCCCGTACAACAAGCAGAGGGTGGTTTCAATTCATCAGTGGCTGAGCTGTTGCACGATAAAACTCACTGATGAATGAGCTACTTTAAAAGCAATGGAGCTTTGTCCTCTTGGTGGCTCAGCTTCTCCAGTGTCTCTAAAATGTTTGTTTATAAGTGGGAAATGACTAACAGGCCTTTGCAGAAACAAAGGCAGTTGAGGCTCCAGCTTTGGGAAGTTACCCACGGCGTCAGGYGGACAGAGCTGGGGAAGCCCCGTGAGAGCAGGGGCTGGCAGGCAGCAGGGCAGAGTGGATGCAGCTCCATCCTCACCACCGCAGGTGACCCGAGGAGTTCGGCTCCTGGCGTCCGGTTCAGCCCACCGGAGCCCCGAGAGCAAGCCTGAATGTTGCATCCTGCTGCCCTGAGCTCACCTCACCTCTCCCCACACCAGCATCCTTACACTCCTGCTAAAAAAATCCAGCCCTCAGACACAACTAGTCTTTGAGAGCACAAGCCAAGCATCAGAGAACCAGACCCATCTTCCCCAGATGACAAAAAGCTGGAAGCGGCAGCACCAAGGCAGCTTGCCTTACCTTTACATCTCCATGGGCTGTCAACTCTGAAACCTAATGGTGGTGCTAAAACAGCAGCCACCCTTGGCTTGCTTCCAGGGACCACTGCAGTGGGCTACCAGCTGCAGTGGGCTTGTGCCATCATTCCACGCTCCTTCCACAAAGCCCCAGCCCCTCGGAGGGAGCATCCAGCTTACCCCAAATGCTTGCTGTGGCATAGCCACTACAGCATGCCAGAGACTGAAAACCTGGAAGCTCACCTCTGATGTAGGACAAACTACAACCCACACAGCACAACCTTGTCTTACTCACCAAGAACAGCCCAGACACCGGGAACAACAGACCAGCACCCTTAGGGAGCCCATGGATACCAGCAGCAACTTAAGAAAAGCTGCTTTTATACTATACAAGCAAGCAAAGACCTTGAACTCTTATCAGGCACTTATCACCAGGACAACAGAGAAAGGTGCTTGAACCCTGGCCAAAATGTCTTTCTTTCTGCTTCACAGAACACATGAATTGTAAGAGCAGCCTGCCTSCAGGAGGACTTGTGCCTCAGAGACAGCAGCAAGATTTCCAGGGTAAACTGATGTGAAATCTTATGTTTCTTGTGGTCTAAACCCAATCACAAGTATAAGGGATCTCAAATGCTGACACCATTTAAAAAACCCCAACCCAACAGCATTACCTCTCCCAAGCACAGGCATTACTCCAAGACCTACATCCCTTTATCACACTACACTGATATATTAGCCCAGACCGACTTTCCTCAGTAGTTTAAGCTGAAACACCTGGCTGCAAACTGGGACACTGGCACCGGTCATCCCTGGTTTGGGGGCAGAAGAGTGAGGCTAAAGGCTGGCAGCAACAAAGCAGATATGTGAAGAGGGGAGCCTGAGTATTTTGTCTGTCTCCTGCAACACTTAGAATCATAGAATCATAGAATCATAGAATCATTAAGGTTGGAAAAGACCTCTAAGATCATCATGTCCAACTATCAATCCAGTACCCATGCCCACTAAACCATGTCTCGAGCTATAAAACTCTGGAAAGTTTCATTATTCATACACATTTCCAGCCCCTGAAGCTGTAACTCACCATGCATAGACCTTTCCTCCTGCTTGTGTTACCTGCCTTCCTACTGGATATAGTAAAAACTTCCATTTTATTGAAGTGAAATTCCCACCCGCATTGTCGGGCTCTTCAGGWGATGCTGCCGTACCCCCTCCAGATGAGCTGCCGAACGGCAGCACTCCTAAGAGCCCATCAAACAACCCTCATCTCCAACGGACCACACYGGCGTGTGTGGGGTACGCAGGTGGGCTGCACGGCCAGCATGGCCACCGGCCCTGCCCCGCCTCCGCGGCATGCCCTGCTCCGCAGCCCCAGCAGCACCGGGCTCTGCGAAAAGTCTGAAGGAGCCCAGGCCCTTGCCCAAGTGCACTTCACACCCTTCTGCAATAAAAAACCCACGTGTGCTCCAAACACGCTGTTCATGTCAACRGTGGCTGCTGCTCCAGCTCCGCCACAGGCAGGGCTGCTGCCGAGATGGAAGGCRATGGTGAGCCCGGTGAGCCCGTCCCGGTCCTGGCATCTGAGCAGGGCTACAGGAGAGGACCAGGGAGCAGAGGCGAGGGGGAGCAGCCCACCGGGCCCCCGCGCTCGCCCCGCGTGGCTCGGGYGGTGGCAGGGAGCCAGCCGACCTTTCTGATGTGCTTAGCAGCTGGGCTCGGGTGTTTCTCAGCCTCACTATTTATACCAACCTCACTATTTATACCTGGCTTGTGTTTGTCACACATATCTCCCCGTTATACCATCTTTTTAGCCCTTTTTTATTTCTGTTTTCTGGGCTGGAGGCATTACAAAACACTGGCAACACCTTGGAAACATYAGCCCTCCCATTTCCCTAAATTGCATGGGCAGGAGCAGGGGGAAATCCTGGCGAGGGGAGCTGCACCCTAATCCCCCAGTCACTTAYTAAGCCATGAAAAGACATACTAAGGGACAAATCTGATCAGGCACTTACAGTAATTTCAGTGGTGAAAGCAAYGCTTCTAAATGGAGAATTGCATAAAATGATGCTAGTAACGAATCCTGCAGGTAAAAGCTATTGCCACCCTGATTTTAGGCGCCTTTACATGCACAAAATGACCTTATTGTCTCTACATAGAGGATAGCTACTGAGTTAGAAAAAGGAAAACCAAACTGAAAAACCCTACGGTGAACTTGCTATGGTCTAACCTCCAGATTATACTTGGATWTGAAAATTTCATTAGAAAATAATTACAGAGAAACCGGAAATATTACAGAGGCCTCATCACCAGACCCGGGAGGTTTTCTTGGCAGCAGAGCAGCTTCAGGCAGCACTAGAAGATTTCTGACTATTTTTTTACAAAACAAAAGGGAAAGACAGACTCTTTCTAAACAGAGCTTCGCAGCAAAAAGGCTTTTGACTGACAAACCAATCTTTTTCAGGAAAAAAACAGGTTTCCTATTGGGACGTATGCGACCGATGAACATCTGCRTATTGAGGCGGCAGTTGCCGTTAGGGTTAACTGCTGTAAGGCAGCCGCTTCCCACCGAAGGAAGCTCATGACAGAGCTGCCCTCTTTCCTCATCCCTGTTTGTTATTTCAACAGACCTAGCGGCAGCCAAGAGCAGAGAGAATGAACAAACGGGAATAAAAATAGGTCCTCAAAGACATGCAAAGCATTAGCCAATTTTTTTTTTAATCTTTCTGCTTGGCCATGTATCTATCGTGTTTTACGATTCAAATGGCAGAGGGATTTATACAGCAAAACCAGATCAAATACAACCCCTGGGTAAGCATTACACTGTATGTTCCTCCTTCTGAATAAAAGTGAGGTGGCTGCTTTGCTTTTCCTTAGATAGGAGGAGTTTGCCCTGCGATGAGCTATGAGGTCAGAGCAGTTTCACTCTGAACAGCGGGGTCTGAACAGCCACACGCACCACCAAAATTAAATATACTTTAATCACAGGTGAACTCCAATTGTTTAGGCCTGAAGGTCAAACAGGTCATTTCTGACTCGCAGAGCYCTGCTCACATCCCAGCTATAAATGCCTTGGGGGAAAAAAGGATGGTTAGGGTAACGCTCCCTGCAGCAACCCGAGTATCTCCAGGCTGATGTTGCCGCAGCGGGAAGATTTCTCTCTGCCTTGCYCTGAACAGGCTCCGTCCCCCCAGACCTCACCTACAGACAGGCATCTACCCAGCCCTGACAAGTACAGTCTGCTCCAGAAACCAGGAGCCTGTGAACGTACGGCTCACGCTATGTACCTACACACCCCTCGGCTTCATGCAGAGCCATCTCAGCATCCCCGGCAGCGTCCCCGGGAATTGGGGTGCTGCTGCACCAGCAGACCTGGGGCCCTACAGCCCGGAGAACCACAAGCTTCATTCAAGCCTATTATAGCGCATTATAAATAGAGGATCCTGCGCGTTTTGGAACTGGCAAATAGCGAGTGGCAGGTTCTGCTTCCACAAATAGCCCGGGGAGCTGGTAAGGCCAGGCTCATGTCAGCTGGCCTGAGAACTGCTGGGGTTAAAATGACACTGCCGGGGAGTGAGGGGTGCCCCCCACTCCGGCCAGAAACTGGGGTGGACAAGCCAGGGTGCTGATCGTCAGAGTCAGGCTCTGCTTTAGCAAACCTTTATCCTACTTATCTGCAGGAAAATGGAGCTTTCATCCTACGCCTTCCTCGAGTCTTTTAAATCAACAAACTTTAATAATCACAGGTATACTTTTATAGACAAACAGATGCTTTTGTAACGATTTTAGGCATGTTCATGACATACAATGCAAAAAGCAGACAACTCATTGGTTCATTACCTATAGCTCTATTCTTAGGGAGCCAGAGGGCAACAAATTCACACTGAATTGAATCAGGCACCTGCTCAGAGCAATTCCCAACAGGGAAGGCATCTCGTTTTCTAATCGTAAAACACCACATCATTTTTCTAACCTTTGAATATTATTGATTTTTTTTTTTTCAGGTGTGGAGAGAAAAATGCCAAGCGTGATGTCAGCAGGCAGCGGTACATGGCACAACTGCTCTTTCCAGAAGTGGAGCACTGAATGCCGATGAAAGCACTGGCTGGATATTGCATGATAACAGAGACAAGCTACGCTGTGCATATTTGGGGCAAGGGAGGCAAGAGTTTGACCCCTCAAGCCCTTGGGGTTTGCTCTGCCAAGGCCAGGTTGCTATATCATTATGATAAGGGTAATCCTGTTAGGCAAACACATCAAACAAATAGTCATTCCCGATTGCAGACCTTGTCTAGGCAAATCTAAGCCTGGGTTAAAAATGTGCTGAGTGCGCAGTCCTGTGGCACAGCACACTAGGGCTGAGCGAGGGATACGCGGGGGTCTTCTGTGCCCCAGGACCCCCGTGCAGGCGCTCTCTGGGGCTCAGGCTAATGCTTGGAAGCATCTAAAAATTGCAACAGAACAAGTTCCCTCTCTTTCCCCTTCACTTCTTGTGTAGAAGAGGACAGATGACTCTTATGTCAGGCTGTTTTGCTTCTATATTTATGTCCTGCCCTAGGCTCACAATGTTCAGCTCAGATGCAATCCAGTCTGGTCGTATTAATACATCTGGGATAATATTTTTAACAACCAACATCAAGATGAAGGCCACAGTCGTCTGCCGGCGCCAGGAGCTCTCTGACCCCTCTCATCCACTTGCTTATGAAACAGAAAGGCCCCCCAAAAGGTACCTTTTCATCTTTTAAGGGACAAGTAGACTTTTCAGCTTCCCTCTGTAACATACTAGATCAAATTTAATCTCTGCTGCAGCTCTGGGAGTTTCCCTAGGTTTCCAAAAGGATGAATGTATCTCATTTATTACAGGTGCCAAAATCAAGGCTTAATGAGGGGTGGCGTGCGAACCTATCCAGAATAAAGAGGACACTGATGACAGCCTGTGACCATCCCTGAGGGCTTGTGAGATACCTACAGCTGAAGGACCGTATCACCTTGCTGCCCACCTCACTTCTGCCAGACCACTTTTCTCTGTCAAGGAACCAGAATAAAAAATAAGTTTCAAAGCCTTAAAAATTAGGTTATCCCACCAGTGGACACTGAGAAACTCAACAGAACCATGACACCAGTTGAGACATTTATTCAGCCTCCCATCAGCCAGCACTGACATTCGGCAGAAGTCAACCCTCACACTATGTACTTCCTCAAGAGCCAGTGGAAGATGTCCTTTCCAAAACGACATGTTTCAGAGCTTCACTTGGGCTCCCAAGCGTCATTTGGGATGCAGATTTTTGGAAGGGTGTCACAGTCACTCAGCAGCAGCCAGGAAACAAGAGTAACAAGAGAAGGCTTGTTCGCTTTGCTGTTTCCAAAGCAGCTTTTCTTTCATGCTGTGGGTCAGGATGGAGATGACCCTACAACGCAGCAGAGAAAGCAAAGCAGCCAGGGTTACAGGCAGCTCAGGCTCGATGTGAAATGATGACTCAAAGTCAGGCAAGTAGAGAGTGCCTGTAATACAAAAGAAGTCTGGGGAGGAGGAAGAGGTGGGTGCTCAGAGAGACAGCGCGGGGGTGAGCAGTGAGAACAGGTTTCAAGGCCATGACTCGTCTCCTGGACAGAGTGATGTTGCCTGATGATTTCAGTGTGGGAGCTGGGAGCAATGCCCCAACCCAGATCACCTCTGATTCACTGTAGCAYCTTCAGTGGTCTTGTTTCTCAAATKGAAATATTTTCCCACTTCCCAGGAAAACTTCTGTGTCTTTTTTCCAAAGTGATTCAAGATTCTGAAATGAGAGGACAGAGTGATTTGTAACAGCCACTTGCAAATACACCCCCTGAAAAATGGAGATGGGCCAAACAGGCACACAAAAGGCATGTACGCGATGGACGTTACAGACTCAGAGGTGGGTACAGGAGGGGGTTGCTTTGCTCTTTGCACCTGATGTGCAACACGCATCCATGGTGAGTTGCCCTCACCACCACACAGGGAGGAGACGTGCCCTCCTCCTTCTCGGGGAGGGAAAGACAGTCCCTGGGCAGCCTTCCTTGGCTGCCCTCCCATCCTTGCTCCTGCAGGCAGCCAAGGGCCCTGCTGCCTGCTTCACGGCTGGGTGCTCCAGACATGATAGAAATAAGGATAAGCTCCTCAGGTGGGGAACCAGCAGCAGCAGAGGAAAAGAAACAGAAAGGTTTCTGGAGAAAATGTTTATCTAAGGCTTCCACGAGGTGTCAGCAACAGCTATGATTCATCACAGCTAAACAGAGATGCCTGAGGCTGCCACCCGCCTCTTCACCTGGCCTGTCCTCACCAAGGGAGAACAAGTCCCATCTAGTGACTGCAGCATCTGCCTTCTTGTCTCCCCGCAGGCCAGCACCGGGCGACCAGCCTCTGTCCCCTGTCTAAGGACAGCAGAGCAGAGGGATCCCCAGGCAGGGCCAGGACCCCAAGGACCAAACCGATACATTTGCRTATTATCCCTGACCTAAAGAGGTCACCGGCTAAAACAGGACGGTCGAAGCAGCCGTTACTGCACCCGTTTTGCAGATGGGATGCTGGTGGCACAGCGAGATTAAACAGGAGGTCAGTGACGTACCCGTGGTGGGAGGGGGACATACAGCGTGTATATTCCAGCCCAGTGCCTCTGGTGCAATCCCTGACTCCTCTCACTTATTACTTCTCTCTGAAGATGTTTAATTTTAGCTAAATGGGACATTAGGCGTTTCTATCTGACTTACTGACAAAGACCCCAGAGTCAGAGACTTAAAGCAAAGCAGCAGCTCTGCTGCTCCAGCCCACCACGGGTCTGGGGCTGTTGTCCGAACTCTGCTGACCTTTGGTCCCGAGCCTGCTTTTGAGAGAGGAGACCGGTAAATGTTCAGAGTCAAACCTGCGCACAAAATCCTTGCAAGGACCGGAGTAAAACCCGTATCTTTCAGCCCTTTTTAAAAATGAGCGATGCACTATTTGCTCGTCTTTTATCTCATGTTCAAAACCAGCACTAAACTTTAACTGTGCTCACTGATACTGCCTATTTTCATATTGCTTTTAATTACACCCACAATCATGTCCATTAAGTCAATATGATCCTGCCCTCAATTTAATGAAAACCTCAGGAAACAAATGACGTCTGCTACAAGAAACGGCAGAGCTTTTCCCTTTGACCCATTACGTGGCTGGATTTTGGTAGTGTTAAGCGGGTTTTAGTTGGTCACTGGCTGGAGAAACCAAAGGATCAACATCCAGGAGGAGGGTGAAGAAAAATATAGCTCCAAGAGGACACGTCACATTACTCAGATATGGCCGCACTGATGGAGTAATCTTCATCATGTGCCAGGGAACCTGTGATAAGCCCTCTCATAGTCGGATCAGTAATAAGATCAGTTACTTAATTCAAAGTGATTAAAACCAGGCTGGACTGCAAACAAACAAGTCATGTCCGTGGGTCTGCACATAAAATATATATCATTGCAAAAATAAAACCTTTCTGGGATATCGYGTTTTGTCACTAGTGCTGGGCACGCTATAAACAATTTTGGGGGCAAATGCAATACTTTTCCTCCAGTGCAGCTCACAAACAGGCTGCCTTTCCTACAGGCAGGCTCCTGCTTCGACTGTGTGTGACAAATACATTTTGCAAACAGGGTCCAGCCTCAGGGTTACCCACCGGCTGCGAAGCTGCAAGGACTCGGCACGCTCTGGCCTATTTTTAATAAGCCAGTGCTGGGGCCCGAAGCACACAAAGCACATGCTCCCCCCACCTCCATAGGAGAGCTTGGCCCGAGAAAAACAGTCCCGCTTCCATGCCAAAGACATTAATTTCCTACGCAAAAGCCAAGTTGGCTTTGCAACTACGCTAATCCCCTGCCTTTGGGCTCCGACACCACTTGGCTTACCCAGGCATGTGTAGAAGATGAGTAGGAAGGGCTGGGCAACTTTGCTCRTCACCACACTGGACATCCAAATCGATGGCAATGTCCTGGTGATGGCAGGGAAAGGATTTGGGATTCGTGGTTGGGCAGGGCCGTCTCCCGGAGCAGGCAGGTAGATGCGGCAGGTACCGCTGCCATCAGCGACAGGCAGCGAGGCACGGGCAGGTGAGGCTGCACCGGACACAAAGGAATGGCTATAGAATTAGCTGGTTTTAAACCATTTCTTTTGATCCTGTGCTTTGGTACAATTATCCCGTGCCTGCAGCAATAGGATGTGACTGAAAGGCGAGTGCCCCGGTGACAGCAGGGAGTGGCGGAAGCGGCTGCCTTTAATGAGTTTTCATCTGGAATYGGACACAAGCGATGAAAGAGGATTTTCCATGCCGCGGCTGACATCCGAGAACGCCAGGAGCTGTGGTGGATCCACAGGGAGCCTCAGATGACGAATCGCACCAACAAACGCTGGACGTAATTCTCTCCCGCAAAGCAGCTCAGCGCACGTTACCCTGATTTCTCTTCCCTGGCATGTGGTCACCAAGAGTTTCTGAGCGTGACAGTGGTGTGCAGCGTCCTGCCCGGCTCGCCCACCTGCCTGCAGCCCCTCGCACGGAGCCCCGGGTTTTGGTGTGAGCATCGCGTGGCAGGGAAGAAGTTACAAAGCAAACCGAGCACAGTTTAAGCATTGTTTCCCTGGCTGAATGGCGGTTCAGAACAGGCACAACAAAGGGAGCGGTTGTTCCTCGCCAACTTCGTTCTCATCGGGGTCAAGGGGAGGGTTGGCAGCGTGCCGTGGGCTCCCTCCCCGCCACCCCGAGCAGCCTGGCAGAGAGGGCTGCAAGGAAGTGGGGTATTTCAGCAGACGCCTGTGTTCCCCCCCCGGTGTGCGTGCAYGCAAGTCGTGCTAGGACACGTGGAAAGCATCGCTCGTTCCAGCAGYGATCAGCAGAACCTGCGCTCCTGCSCTGGCCAGGGGAAGGCTGGGGAACCCCAAGGATGGAGAAACCAGAGCTGTCGGCCAGGAACCCGACAGCGACTGGCATCGCCCACCTGCGGAGAATCTGATCGCACCTTCCCGATTGAGAGGGCGATGGCTGCAAGCGGGGGAGACGCTGGGGGTCAAACACACAGTGCGAAAGAGGGAAATGCTCTGAACCTGCTGGGGGGGGGGGGKGGATAAGGATGGAGCAGATCCCAGGATTTGCTGTCAGTAAGGAGGCCTTACAAGAGAGCAGATCCCAGTAACGACAGCACTTGCTTTACCAGTGCGTGGCTGTTASCTGTACACACGCATCTTAGGGCCAAGGGACTGCAGGTGCCCCAGGGGGGAGTCCCTGGTGCAGGGCTGCCGGCAGTGCCGGGCTCACYCCAGGCCACAACCATCTCCTCGCTCTTCCATAGCCAAAACCTGATGGGTGACTGTCAGCGGGAAGGGCTGCARGCAAATGTCACTATCTGGGTGAGAAGCGAGAGCCACGAGTTCCGCAGCAAGCACGTGTGCGCACACACGCGGGAGCCCCCGGCCGGYGCTGGCTGAAGGGCAGTGCCAGCCTCCGGCCGGAGCCACCCGCAGGGGCGGGCAGGGGGCGAGCCAAGAACCGGCGGGGGCCAGGCTGGGCCCTGCCAGGGCAGGCAGGGGGGTGTGACACCCCCTGCCCGGGCCCCCGTGTGCCCGGGGCACTGCATGTCTGCAGCCTCCTGTGCCCRGGAGCTGAGTGTCCCAAAGCTGTCCACAGGTCTCCCTGTGCCCCAGATGCCGTGCCCCCAGGCCCCTGTGTGCCCCRGACCCAACAGACTCAAGACCTCCGGGACCCTGTGCTCTCTGCACCCCATGCCCCCAGGACCCCATGCCCCCGGGACCCCAGGCCCCCTAGACACCAGGACCCCAGGACC